>JAOXYL010000050.1:13963624-13992470 GCA_028564955.1 Terapon puta | reverse complement strand
GTACACACAAAAACAGAACCAGCCTAAAGTTTAAAGAACTTACCTTGGTGGCTTGTAAAAAAAATAAACATCACACCAACACAAGTTATGAGTCTGCTTAGATTCCAGCTAAAAATCATGTCTGCTCTTGTTTGATGAAACAGCTTTTATTTGAGTCTTGACAAATTAGTCAGTGTAGCTCAAACCTTAAGATGGTTTAGAATACAAATCACTATCAACTCAAAATGGAGCCCTGTAGATTTTCCCCATCAAGGGTGTTTAGTGCTAGTTGAATGCATTTAAAAAAAAAAAAAAAAAACACAGTATTTTAAACCCAGCATATTTTCTATCTTGCCGTCTTCTTCCCAAAATTTACTTGTGCAAGAAAAAAAAAACCAAAATGTTAACTAGCATACCTCACAGGTTCAAATCTAAGCTTAAGTCTGATGCCAGGACTCTGATAAAAATAGTGTCCTGTCTAATGTAAGACTGATTGATCAACTCTCAAAACAGGAATGAGACACCAGAAAATGGATAGAAATATATAGGTAAATATTACTAGTATCTCAGGTTGGGGTTCAGTCCCCTGTTTAAGGATATCTGCCTGACATTGACAAAGCTCAATCAATTTTGCAACCAAACCACAATAAAGCCCATTTCCCAATGGAAAAAAAAGTCAAACACATCAAAATGTCATTTTATCAAGCCACAACTTTAATTCCATCTTGGGTATAAATTGTATAAACGAGCTTAGATTAAATCAGCAACCTTTCTTCAGCCCTTTGTTTCCAGGGTCCCATTACATTGTCAACTCCTGCAAAGAGAACAAACAAAGGTTTGTTAGTATGTGTTAGAATGTTTTTACCCATAATTTAAAGACATTTTCTCTTCTCAGGACAGAAATGTTGGCTTCAGTGAACTCAGAAGAACGAAAGTCACTGTGTTAATCATCACTGAAGAGTTCAAGGTCTGCATTTATCTACAGCAATCTGAGTAAACTGTAATGTTCAAAAGGACTCCAAAGCACTGTTACCATAAAAAAAATTAAAATCTCACCATAATAGCATTGACAATGTCGTTGTTGTTGTTTTTCAGGGCGCGTACAGCCTTCGCCCGCGACACGTTGGCTTGTGACATGACGAGTTCGATGTCCTTGACCTCAACTCCGGTCTCATCCACCTAGAAAAATAAGGAATATGTTATTGTGATAAGAGAGTACTTATCCATGTGTCCATCTTTACTTGATTATTGCATCTTACCTCTTCTTCTTCGCTCTCCTCCTGTACTGTTGGCGTCTGTGTGTTTTCCTGGATGTTTGATACAGCCTCTCCCTGTACCTTGAATTTTTCTGCTGCAGCCAGCTGGGCTTGCTGGGAAAGATCTTCGATCTAGAGTACAAAATAAGTAAAATGAGCGATCAATACAACATAAGTTGGCGGACAGATTTCTGCTGGGGGTATTTTGTTCTCCTCATGGTATTGTTACTTTTAATGACATTCCTAGCTTTAAAAAAAAAAAAAGAAAAAAAAAGACTACGCTACAAGACTAAAAGGTGGAGTATTGTTGCTGGCCTCATACCTTAGCTTCACCGAAGACGATGTATGTGTCTGATGCTGGGCTCTTGTAGACGTCTGGTTTAGTAATGACAAACAGGATGTTCTTTGACTTGCGAATGGTGACCCTGGTGACCCCTGTTACCTGCCTGAGACCAAGCTTTGACATTGCCTGCAAGAAACAGAAGGCACTTTAAAAATATGGCCAATTTTGACATAAAGAAAGCAGAAGTACCAGTTATACTGATGAAGACTAGGACCATTACCTTCCGTGCCTTCTTTTCACTGCGGCTCTGTTTGGCTTTGCTGACAGGTTCCTCATCTATTTCAGCAGCGGCTGCAAGCTGTGCGAGAGAATATTCATCCATGTTATGTCACCAAGTTAGTATATACAAAAAAAAGGACTCAGGTGAGTTTGAATAACTACCAATACAAATTTGTAGTGTTAGTCATTGTTTAAACACTCTTCTCAGGACAGAAAGGTTGGCTTCAGTATGCTCAGAAGAACGAAAGTCACTGTGTAAATCATCACAGAAGAGTAAACATCTGTTCAAAGTGTTTAATATAAGTGGCGGACATAATATTTTCCATTTCAGTTCAAGTCAACAGCCGACAACCTTCAAGACCAGACTGAACTCTCACCTGAGCCTGCTGTGTCTGTGTCTGTGCAGAGTCCTGTTCCTCCAGCTCAGGGACTGAGTCATCACTGTCTGACTCAGTGCCGGATCCTGAAGAAGCCACCAACAGAAACCAAATTTTAGTCACAACATGCCACCTGTTACATTAAATGTATACTTGCAAGCTGCAAATATGCTGCATCATTCCTGTGGAATTAAAGTGGGCAGGTTAACAGATATAAGACACATAAGTTTGTTCTTACCCAAAATGAACTACACCCACCTAATGTAAAGGTTCAAGTAAACGTGTATGTTGATGTAAACTGCAATGACCATTATTCCTTTTGTTGCGTTATATATTCACGTGTTATTGTCATTCAAATAATTCACTTAAAAAAAAAAACTCAACTGAAACCCTCTGTGCACGGTATACTGTTAAACAATGCCACATTTACCAAACCAACCAGACGCCGTCATTGACTAAATTACAACCTATCACTCCAACAGAGCTACATTACTTGGCGGACAGTATGCAACAACGGAACGGGCTGCTTCCAATAACAAGCATCCATGTGAACAACTATGTAGCATATTTGATAGCTGAGGGACAGCTGAAAATGAAACAAAACCAATGTACTCTTCACAACTTAAGCCTTTATCAGAATGACAGGTCTAGGTATCTGAGCAGTTCTTGGACAGCAGTGACAGTTGGAAATAAAGATGAAGACAAAAAGGAGGAAGAAAGGAGAAAATACCCTTGTCGTTCTTGATCACTGGCTCCACTTTGGCTGCAGTTTTAGCAGGTGTGGGGGCAGGTTTGGGTGTTGAGATGGGCTCAGCTTCAGGTTTAAGAGGGGCAGGGGTTGCAACAGCCTCAGCAAATGTTAGTTTACGGGGAGCCGGGGCAGGAAGAGCTGGCTCAACGGGAGCTGGTTTTAAGGGAGCAGATGAAGGCTCGACTTCCTTTGCAGGTGTCAGCTTAACTTCAGCCACCTTAGGCTCAGCAACTGGCTTAGGAGCCTCAACGGGGGCGGGTTTGGGCTCAGCAACTGGCTTAGGAGCCTCGACAGGGGCAGGTTTGGGTTCAGCAACTGGCTTAGGCTCAGCAACTGGCTTAGGAGCCTCGACAGGGGCGGGTTTAGGCTCAGCTACTGGCTTAGGAGCCTCGACAGGGGCGGGTTTAGGCTCAGCTACGGGCTTAGGAGCCTCGACAGGGGCGGGTTTAGGCTCAGCTACGGGCTTGGGAGCCTCGACAGGGGCGGGCTTAGGCTCAGCTACGGGCTTAGGAGCCTCGACAGGGGCGGGTTTAGGCTCAGCTACGGGCTTAGGAGCCTCGACAGGGGCGGGTTTAGGAGCCTCGACAGGGGCGGGTTTGGGCTGAGCAACTGGCTTAGGAGCCTCGACGGGGGCGGGTTTGGGCTCAGCTACTGGCTTAGGGGCCTCAACAGGGGCGGGTTTGGGCTCAGCAACTGGCTTAGGAGCCTCGACAGGGGCAGGTTTAGGCTCAGCTACTGGCTTAGGAGCCTCAACAGGGGCGGGTTTGGGCTGAGCAACTGGCTTAGGAGCTTCAGCTTTGGCTGGCTTGGCAGCTTCAACAGGGGCAATAGCAGCATGTTTCTCAACAGGAGGTAGTGACATTTTCACAGGTTTCTCAGGGGGGATAAGTGGAGGGAGCTCATCATCAGTTAATGCAGTAATAGGAGCAGTTTTTGAAGCCATCTTGACTTCAACTGATGGAGGGCTAGCAGCAAGAGTATCTGAAAATGAAACTGGAGCTGCCACAGCAGGCTTTGAGGTAACTTTAAAAGCAGGCGGTGCTGCAACCGGCTTTGCAGGAGCTGGTGTGGGTTTGTTTACCTCCACTGGGGCAGGTTTAGCTTCAACTACAGTTTGCATGGGGGTTGCCTCGGTTGTGACCTTGCACTCCACAGGGGTTGGAGCAGGCACAAATGCCTCCCCTTTCTTAGCTTTTCCTTGTTTGGCAGCCTTTACAACTTTCGGGGCAGCACGGTTAGCATGACCAGCAGAAGAGCTGCCAGGTGAGGACGCTAGAGGAGAGGACATGGGTGACATGTGGGAAGAGGAGGAAGCAGATTTAGGGGAGGTGGGAGAGGCAGAAGAGGCAGACATAGAAGACCGTTTTCTTCTGCCAGGGACAGCCTTTGGGGCAGAGGGACCCTGCCCACTCTTGGCATCTTTGCCTTTGGGCTTTGCAGGACCAGAGGCTGTCTGAGGTTTCTGGGAGGAAGCTGAAGCAGGAGGTGTAGCTGAATAGAAAAATACACTTTTAATTTTTTTTTTTTTACAAGAATGGGGAAGTCTCACTCATGCGGGTTAAATAATCAAACGACGCAAACTCCTTGCTTTGGGTTAGGAAAATGCACACACCGGCCTAACGACAGATGCAAATGGCCACTCGATGCATACCGCCACACAGAATCCTCATTCAGGATTTTAGTCAAGATGCACAAAGGGAAAATCATATGCGACGCACATCACATACTATGAATTGTTACACGCGGCAAGGACTTTGATACCAAGTTACGGCAAGTGCATAAATGCACCTGCTATGACATCTGAACTGACCAGCACTTGTTCAATTAGAGCTTTCAGCAAAGATTACAGGACTACTGATAAGTCTACTTTTAAATAAGGACCCACTATGAGGAAAAATAGCAGCACAATGCCCAGTTTCTCACATAACCAACCATCACTAACTACATGGTATATTATGATGAAAACCTCCCTTCATCTGCATGAAGCATTTTTCATATTGCCACTGAAGAAATATGCCCAAAAGGAGTGCATTCAGGAGATGGGAACTAAAAGTGGAGTAAGGCAAGCGCCTGCAATAAACAAACCTGACAGGTGTTGAGTGGAAAGAGGTGGGCCTTCACATTTGGAGGTTTCTTTTGACTGAATGCCCTTTGAAAGAAGCGCAACAGGTTCTTCCCTGTCAGGATTTTCATTCTGAGTGGCCACGTTGACATTTGCATCACCAAGCAATACCTTGCCATCTTCACTGTTCATACCGACAGCTTCAGAAGCAGATGGCTTTGGTTCATGGGGAACTTCGGCTACTGCTTCTGGCTCATCTCCAGATATCTTTGCTTCTACAGAAGTATGCTCGCCCTCCTGGCTGGCCGATTCTTTGGCAGCATCAACTGACTCTTGACTCTGTTCTTCCTCAACTGGGACTGCTTCTTTGTCGGCTTGTGGTGTTTCTGCGGACACAATGGGAGCCTCAGTAGAAGGGGCAGCCTCTTCAGAAACAGCTGAAGCCCCTGCTGGGTCAGCAGCCACCTCTTGCTGAGAGACAGGTGTTGCTACCAATGCAATCTCTTCTGTCTCCTTGGTCATTTCTTGAGTTGGAGAAACACCATTTGGTTGATCACCAGTAGTCTGAATACTAGCTTCTTCTGGGGAGCCCATCTCCTGAGCAGGAACAGAGGCTTCTGGAGTATTTTCCATTGGGATTTCCTTACTCACTGAAGGAACAGCCATCTCAGGAGGAGCAGAAGAATTTAATACTCCTGCAGCTGATGGGGAAAAGTAACAAGAGTAATGGGAGGGCAATCATAGTAGCCACTTGGGGAGAACTTCACTGTGAAGTCAAAAAGAAATTGTGCTCCACACGTGAACAGTAATGATGAGTTTGTGAGAAGTTCGACTGGACTGTGGTTTGTAGAAAGAGGGAGGTGTTAAGTGAAAAAAAAAAAAGATTCCCCTGTCCCAAACTCCATGCAGTGGTTAAGTGTGAGGGAAGTGCCGTGAAGACGTCCTTTAGTCCAAGACAGCTGACAATGCATGAAAATAAGCGTTTAAACTAAAGCCCTGAAATAATTACACAGCTCCTCAGTATGTGTAAATTGGTGTCTGGTTCTACCCCGCTTGAAGGTGTATCAGTATTCAAGCCCTCCCACTGTAATTCTTCAGGAAACAAATACTGAACTGAGGTCTTCCCTCATAAACGGCATTCTGTGCATTTTTGTGTTTTTGCAAGTGTTTGCTCACATGGCTTAACAGAATGTGAAATACTGGCCTGCCTTTAAAATTTACCGAAGTTCAATGTGTCAGCTGTTTCAATACAACTTAACATAGGGTGTACAATAAAATACGGCAAAAATCAAGATTTAAAACAAAAATTGCATCAATTTGGGTTACTAGATTTTGAAAGAGACTATTTGGCACACATACTACATCGAAAAATTCAAGATAATGGACTGCTTGTGGCTTCATGTCATAATTATAAAATAAAGAAACTGTTTCAAAACAGATAAAATGTAGTCTGATGACAGCCTCTCACAGCACAGACTAGGCCACTAAGTTATCTTAGTATTTCATGTATAGTTGCAGAGAGAAAGCTACTACTGACCGATGAGGTCAGGCTGTTACCCGTTTTTCTGGTGTTGGTTGCAGCTACTATCAGTCCCCACCCTGCCCCTGAGCAGGCGCCTCCACCCACTTAAACCTTTTCTAGATAAATCACTGAGATGTGTTCTACTGAAAAGTGATGCACAAAAATGTTGAAAAACATGAGTAATGTGCTATTGGAGAAAGCTGCAGAGACTCTGATATAACACCAACTCATACAGACCAAAGATTAAATCTTTACCCAACAGAGACACCAGACAAATCCATTCTTTAATTATTGCCTAATGTTTGGTCAAAGGAGCAAAATGTGTAATATGCTGCCTGATATCTCACCATTATTACCAGGCGCACTGTTATATTATGGTGTCAGGGTTACACATTTACCATTTAGACAATAAATAATAAATGGAATTACTAGCTATATAGTGAATGATGTTTTTCAAAAAGGTCAGGCTGCATTTGCAGCACAGAATGAGCTGTGCCATCGCCAACGTAGCGACTTTCACTCTATACAATGTGGGTTTTCCATGCATTTATTGTGCAGAGAAAACCACACTCAACACCATGCATTGTGTGCCAAATCTAGTTGTCAGTGCAAGTCACCACACCATTGTGAGTTTGTGTCAATAAGTAAATAAAAAAAAAACAAAAACATTTAAAAAGGGAGGGATCCTGGATTACTGTTTTCCCCTTCTTAATCTAATAAATCCCTCCATTTATCCACTGAGCACGTCCCAACACATGGCTGGTGAGTGGCTGTCAGTAACCGTCACCTGTTAAGTCAACTCAGCCTCCCGGCCTGCTGAGTCAACTTAATGAACTGAATAATCCTCCAAAAATCATGCAAGATTGTTCCTCCACTCTGGATGGTTATTAGTAAGAACAATACGTACAATTTTTTGGACCTCCAGGACCCCCCTCCCTTCCCGCTTTACTGTTTAACACTCATTATTACATGCAGGTTGGTGAAGAGCTGAAATAAATACGAACCAGTCTCCACTTGAGGCTGCTGCATCTCCTGCTCGGTGACCGGGACTGTTTCTGTGGCTTCGCCAGGCATGGTTGCTGGAGAAGAAAACGAGGCGAGACCGTGAACTGGTGTTAAAAACTTCTGACTGTCAGAGACGTAGTTTCAGGATAACTTCCAGCAGGTTGGGGTGGACTAGCTGAGGAACTGCTAGGTGAGCAGGAGCCCACGCTGCGAGTACTCAGACCCTTTTGAAGCGACATTTAGCCTTAACAATGATGGAGGAGCTGGAGTTAATAAAACCTAGCGGCTCCATTTTTCAGACAATTTAAAGGGTCCACCCGGCTGTCATTAAAAATAAACCAACTCTCAGCAGTCCCACGGCTCACCGCGGCCCTGACAGGCCAGCTACAGTGCGGCTGGGAGTCATCATGTTCCCCCATTTTGAGCAGGAAACCGGAGGAACAACAGCGAATTTATCACCGCGAAGAAAGAGGAAACGGGAATAATTTTAACACCGGCCCGACGACACGAATTTACTTTAACACACCAGCCCCTTGTAAACGCGGATATATGTTAAAAACAGCAGGATGATGTCGGATTTTTGGCGGAGACACTCACCGACTCGGGATGCTATATCCAAGATGGCTGTAAGAGAGAACTTCTGACCCCCGTCTCCCCGGTGATATCCGGTTCAGAGCGGTGGCTTCTGCATCCGGGTCATTTAAAGGCGCAGTCCGCCATTTTTAAATCACAGTCGCTTCCACACAGACTATAAGAGCGTTTCACCTCTAAAAAGGTACAATTTTGTTTAGTATTTTAATTTTATGCTTCTTTATACGGATACAAATATCAGTCAAAACAACTCACCTGTTAAGAGAAAAAACAGTATTTCCCTAAAATATAGCATTTAAGTATATTTTTAACGTTTATACTTGATTATTTTTTATTTTGAAAAAAAATTATATTCATACAAATGCTTTTCAAAATAACTCACCTATTACCAAAAGAAGCTTATTACTAAGATGTAACACAATTTTAAGCATCTGTGTTTGAATATTTTCACGTTTCTAAAGTACATTAAGTACAATTCTGAGCATTTTAACGTCCATATTTTAATTTGAAGAGTTTCTTTTATACTTATATGCAAATAAAGCACGGAATTTAAGAACAATTGAGTGTTTGCACTTCAGTATTTTCATTTCATGTGGTTTTATACTCATATAAATATATAACTATGTTTTATTTTATGCTATCTACCATTCAAACTGATACTGAATTTTGTGTCAGCACATCCTTAAAAATGGCTCACTTGTTGCTATAAAGACCTTTTTACTAAATACAGCCCGTAAACACACATAACCTATATTAGCATGTGATAACAGGTAAATACTGAAGATAACTGTGCATTATGAATTACATGCCATTTGACACCTTCAGCTTTTCTACTGCTTGTGTTGCATTGGCTTCTATTGCACTGTATATATTTGACAAGTTGGAGCAACTAGCAACAATCAATATAGACAATAGAGGGAATACAAAACACATTAGATCAATTTCATACAGATTCAAATGTAAAACATATTCTGCCGTTTATATTAATACATTAGGATACTATAAATAATTTTGATGTCAATCATTTTTTCTGTTTGTAATAAATGTGATAAAAACATAAAATAACACCTTTAAGATTAACAGACCAGCTATAATTGGCACGATATACAGAAGGTGCCTCACAGAAACCTGGACTGCACAAACAGTTTAATGAGCAAATTAACCGCTCAAAAACATTATTAAAAAAAAAAAATCATAATAATAAATTACAAAATCCATAATCTGTATAATCTTTGTGTAAAAACTGAGGTTCAATTTTTAAAACTTAACTTTCCTCAAATGAAAACATACCCCTTAAATGAAACCAACTGCTTCCTATTCCAGATAACTTAAAAACTAAATCTGCAAAAACCCTTTTTGAGAACAATAACTGGAATTAAGCTGGATTTTGAAAGAGTTGAAATACCAAATTTTATTTTTCATTTTGACTGTACAAAAACAATAACAATAGACAACAAGCAGACAAACAAATCCAACAGTAAGGAGATGATTTAGCTAAGTTAGATCCAGAGTCTCATAACAGTGTAATAAAATAGATCTGAAGGAAATAATTATTCTTTAGAAAAACGTTCCAACACAACATGAAACCTCCAAAATATGACAGCTTGCATCGTCACCCACATTAAGTAACATCTTAACAGCCTCTTCTGTGTCACTCTCTGATTGCTGATCAGGTTCAGAATTCTTTCTGAAGATCTAAAAATAAGAAAAGAAAAAAAGGAAAACGGATTACTTCGAAGAACAAACCTCTTAAAAGTCCCTAAACTTCCATTTGACATCTAAATAACAAAACTCACCACTTTTTTTGATAAGTTCTCCTCTCCATGAACGAGCCATTCCATCCAGAAACTGGTCAAAGTACCTCACGTATTTACCCAGACTTGTTCTTTTGTAATCTGTGAACAAAAGCAGACAATGAGCTAAACTGATAATTTACTCACTGGGTTTTCAGTGGTGAATCATCCTGCTATTAATAGTACTAATTATAAAAAAATAATTCAGTGATTCCTTTAGAAAGTTGATTTTACACTTGCCCAGACGTCAACACATTTAAATAGACTTTCACATCAGAAGTAAAATTAATTGAGGTTATAGTTTGAGCCAGGAAATTTGTGTTGGCGTATTTCTAACTTTGAGTCATAAAAAGGTACAGCTCGCATGCAAGAAACAATGAGACTGTAATTCAGATTTCAGATTTTCACCTCTGATCTTTCGTCTCTCTGCTGCATCTTTCTCGTTTTCCTTCTCCTTGTTGTCCTCCGATTTCTCTTCTTCTTCACCAGTTCTGGGCCGATCCAGCTCCTCACAGATCAGACTTGGAAATAAATAAATAAAGAATTGTAACATCTCTGAAGTTTTAAAAATGCACACAGTGGAGAGGGAGACATTACATCGTCACTTACCTGATTGTGGGCACAGCAAAAGGGTCAAACTTATCTAATTCCTTGAGGTCCATGGGAACAGAAATGCGGCCTGGCCAGAGTTCAAAAGAGAGAAATCACAGTAAGACTCTGTCTGCAACCATCTTAATTAAATCTCTAATAATTAGATCTACCCTCACCTGTTTTGGGATGAACGCTGAAGGGGCTCTTCAGCAAATGGTTCACCCCTTTACTGACGTTCACGTCGAGACGTGGGTAACAATACTGCAGCATGATTTCCTTCTCGAAGTAGTGGCCCTTCTTGGCAGTGCCCTGAAACAAAGATTATATCATTGTGCCTGTGTTTAGCGTAAACCACCCTGCTGTAATGTTTAAAAATTAATTTTAAAAAGGTTAAACAACGGTCACTGTGTAACGCGTGCAGAATTACAAACCTGTTTCCTCGTGGCATGGTCCCGGACCAGCTTCCAGCGGTTCTCAGGTTTCTTCTCATTTTGGAACTCCTGTTGTAATTCTTTTCTTACATGTAAGTGCAGAGTTAAGGTCGAGCCCAGTTATTTTCAGAAAGCTTTCTGCTGATTAAGAAGAAGGTGATAATATTCTACTATTTCACTGAACAGACAATGAGATGCAGTTTTCTTTACTTTAAAAAGGATATCTTCAGGCACCAGTGCCAGCACCTTGTTTACAGATTCCTTGCGGCCCAGAATGTCCTGCTCCTGCAGTGCATAGTGGAGAAAGTATTTCTCCACCACTGTCAAAGACTCTCTGTCGATAACAAGCAAAAATCAGTCGGAAACAACTTCAAGCAGCCAATTAAACACAAGCATCAAACAGAACAGAGGCAGCTGTAAACGTCACTAACGTTGCGATTCTTACCGGATAAAAGGATGAATTGGATCTGTGAGCACAACTTTCTTCACTGTCTCTTCACCTCCCTGCAAAAAAGCAATGAACTCATTGGTTTTCTACATATAAGTACTTAACTGAACTAAAAGACTCAAAGTAATAGCCAGTAAAGCACAGCTGATTGGAGAGAGAGAAAGTGTGTGAATATTTTGTGAGGGGCTGCAACTAAGAGTTGTTTTCATTAGTTTTTTTTAGGTTTAGGTTGATATATTACACATTTTTTACATAACCAAACCATTCTGATAAGGATCCTGAATTTGCTTTATAAAGAATTAAGTCTTAAAACTTCTCAGTGCTCTCTTTTAGACAATTTCTGTCACAGTTTTAAAAGTTCAACGATATCCTGCTTCCATATAAGTGAATTCCAATAAATCTGAGATAAGACTTCCAATTTATCGGTTGTGCTGTAGGCTGGATTACGTGATAGAGAAACACACAACCACAATGACAAACACAGAATACTGCTGTGAATAAATAAATCCCCCTAATCATCTAATTAAAGCTCAAACATCATTACCTTAATCAGGCTGAGGTATTCTGCAACTGCAGAGCGCGCTGCCACAGAGAGCTTCCTGGCAGCTTCATCACACACCCAGCAATGCACTCCTCTCCTGCCAGAGTACACCCACAGCAGGTGCTGGAAGCCAAAGTCATCTGGCGGATCACATAAGTAAATTAAAAAGTGTTTGACGCCACCTTTCCAAAGAATTGAAGAATCAAACAAACAAACGGAAAAAAAGTCAACAACAGACACACCTCTGAGAGCTCTATCCAGGATGCGGATGGCGATGACCATCAGGGTCCAGCACTTGGAGCAAATGTCTGCCGCACTAGAAGTGAGAGTGAGGGTCATCTCAGCGCTGTGACTAGGGCTGCAGCTAACAATACTTTTCATTATCGATTCATCTGTCAGTCATTTTCCTAGTTAACTGACTGGTTGAAATGGTGATCCGTGTTTCCCAAAGCACAAAAAATGGCATCCTCAATGTCTTGTTTTGTTCACATCATACAATTTTCAGTTTACTGTCACAGGCAACAAAAGGAAGCAGAAAGTCTTCACATTTGAGAAGCAGTCGAATAATCTAGACACTGTAAAATAACATGACTCAAACATGGTCACCATTTAATAGTCCCTAGTTGTGAGTGTCAGGATTTGCTGGATTACCTGCAAAATGACCCACAAAATCCACATACCTGCAACAGCTTCGGACATCATCGTAATCGGTCATATCAATATCAAACACCAGCTCCTTCTCCAAGGCCTGGAAGGTCCCTGACTTCACTGTGTTGTGTTGACTGGGCTGTGGGGGGAGACAAAACAACACTTTACCCACTTCACCTGCCGTGACATGAAAAACCTGTTGAAGGGAAAAATGCAGGAGCGTGGATTCTCACTCTGTGGCTGTAAATTGCTCCAATGTCGATCTTGTAAGGGTTCATCTTCTGCATTTCCTTCTCCAGCTCGGCCTGCGTGCTGAAGGACTGGTAGCGGACATAGATGTCATCTTTGAGCGTGAAAGAGAACTCCCGGTTCTGAAAGTAGTTCTTGTGCACTGAGGCGGAGGGACACAATAATCATAATTTCAGTCATCTGCAGTGCGAGGGGCTCTTATGACTTAAGTGTGGGAGAGGGATAATCTTAGAGACAGAACAAACAAGAGTCGCAGCACGGGTTAGCCTGCGTGTGTAATCAGGGTACTCACCTCCGCCGTAGTTCAGCCAGCGGTAATACTGAGAGAAGGGGAACAGCCGCCGGTAGTACAGCGGTAATAAGTCCGGCAGACAGGCTGCGTCATAATCTGAGGACGGCATTACGTGACAATATAGAAATGACCTCTTCAAACCTGTAAAATATAGTTGAAGTGCCACAACGGGGCCGCTACAAGCAGACAGATCGGTGTTTGTTTCACAGAGAGAGGGGACGCGCGGGAAAACTCGTAAGGAAAGGAGCGAGCCAATGAGACAAGGTTGGGACAATGACGACATCAATAGTAGCGAGGCTGGCTTGAGTGAATGCTGTGCCGCGCCAGACGTTACTGACGTTCTCAATACGTGACCGTACCTTGTGATACTCGTCCTACGACAAAGAAAAAAAAGGCGGAAGTATCGACAGAGGGAAGAGAGCATCACGGGACGTGTAGTAGGTATCCGATACAAGCCTTTCCTGTCAGCCTGCAATATAAATACAAAAATGAAAATGAATAAATCGAATACAGAATGATTAAAACAAAAAATCCAGCAATAAATATGAATAAGTAAATAAATCAATAAAATAAACACATATAACAATACATAATAACAATATATTAGAACAGTCAAAACAAATAAAGGCAATACACATAAAATAAAAGACAAATAAATGCAATACATTTTGGTAAAGAATTTTCAAAACATAAAACGTGGGTGTAACATTTAAATATCCACATAAACTCAGAAACATTTTTGTTATAATAACGGTACTCTTACTGTTACATGAAAAACCCACGTTTTGCATTACCATGTCAAAAATCAGGAATTCCATGTTTGGTGAGATGGTGACAGTGAAGTACTGTAAGTAAGTTACACAAGACACCCAGCCCCACAGCTTTCTTCAACACTGTTATCATTTCATTTACAAACAATAATGACACATACTCCTTATTGGAAGGAAATGTGAGGCATTCTTACAATTACAAGCAAACTCGTGGGAACACCGTAACACACTACTAGAAATGAACGATGATAATAATAAAATGAATGTGTAAAATCAAATACAGAATTCTTTTAATGTAAAATTTTTTTAGGAAAATGCAGTGAGCACTAATTTCAATATGTAATTTAAACTCATTAGTCTGCTCTGATCGACTTTCTAAGCAATGACAGCACAGGTATTTTCTGCTCAATATGGCCACAAACACCACTTGATCCTGTTGTATGTGCTGTGATTTCATGGCTTTGTTTGGACTGCAGTGTCTGTCCTACACCTTCAGAGGGCAGTATAACTTCATGAGGATATTTACAGAGTTGCCACCTTGAGCCACATTTTAGGAAATGTGATGGTACAGTCCATCATTGCAGATAAGTGGTACTGAAACGTTTGATGCCACAGTAAGACAGTAAAAATAGATAAATACAAGTTAGAACCTCAGCTGAGGTCATCTAGACACAAAGATAAAAATATATGAAAAACAAACAGCACACTCCAATGGTTTTCAATGCACAAGGGGTAGAGGTGGCCTGGGCTGCAAGGTCTTATTTAGTTTCTTTTTGGATAAACTGGTCTAATCTATGCCTACTGCCTCTTCAATCAGATACAGTTGGACGTACATGCAACGTGCAAGGACAACCTTTGCTTTGACATTTTAAAAGGGCACTTTGGCTTCCAAGACAGAAAGGATATAAAGGATCAGGGGTGGCTCCCCTTTTTTGTCCTACCCACTAGTCTGGGCGGTTCACACAGTCTAGTGGCAACACTGATTGCTTAATAATGATTTACTGTTGTATTTCTATCCAGAGTCTCAAACTCCATCTGACTGAAGTGGCGCTGTTCACACTGAAGGTTGAGGACTGTGCAGCCATAAGTGCTCTTGTCAGTTATTGTACTTCTGATGTAAAATAGCAGTCGCTCTTTGCACTGTGGCTGTACATTAAAATCAACTCGCTCTGTAATTTTATTCATTCTGTCTCATCTCCTGACTTGTCTATTGTTGTCACCAGAACCTTTCTCAGGCGTTTCTTTCCATGCCTCTGTCATTCTGCCTTGATTTCACACAAAATGGAAATTTGAAAGAATGTAAATGTCAAGACATTTTGCACATGAGCCATTTGAAATATGGTGAAGTTTCCATCAGATGTATTAGGTCCGAATTCATCCTCCCTTAACTTGTGGCATGTAAAATGTAGGTGTGAAGCTTTTAAGAAATAAAATAATTTAATTCATGTTATCAATATTTTTGTGCACAACTGACTAACCAAGACACCTCCATTCTCACATACTACATTTAATCCATCTACTTTTAAGTCAGATGGGAGGAAGCTGAGGCTGAAGACTGCACTCCAAAGCAAAGCTGTTAGCATAATATGTGAAATACCTGCACGCTAGATAAATTAACTAGTTTCTCCTTTGCAGCGTCACTGAACTGTGCCACGTTCGAGAGCAATTAATAGGCAAGCATTGCCAATACATTTCCACTTCATGATTGCACTTGTGTTTATGGTAATGCTCTTTAATCATACCCTGATTTACATAATGCAAAAGCTCTCAACCACATCTTACTTGAATTATGTAAATTCTTTTGCTGCGAGCCATAGGGGATGTGATGTTTTTTTTTCTTTTTGGGCCCTGTCTTCGAAATGATTTGTAATGGACTCGTGATTAACACCTGCTGTCTGTCTCTGTCTGTTCCCACTGGACGTTAACTGTTTTAATGCACAATACATGCACAAGCACCCACTATAATTTGAAATATTACTGGCCATCTCGAAACTGTCTGTGGACGATCGTGCATGTAGATAGCAGCATATGAGCATACACATCCCAAAAACACATACACATGCCACTAAATGTCAGTGGGGCAAGTTAGGTAAGGTGAAATATGGGGTGAATATGTAACTTTAAGTAGTGTGTATGATGAATCTGGGTCAGGCCGTTGTCAGGTGCCCATGGAGCATGATGACTATAGGTCATCACGTTCGCTGTACACCAGGAGCCGTAGTTCAGGGATGACATAAAAGTCACTGCGTCTTCAGATGGCCAAAGTGTGCCACCTGTCCCCTTTCGTCAGGAGAAGATTAGTGATACATAGGTCAGTGCAAATCTTCCCAACCACAGTCTGCAGTGACGCTGATCACGTGGCTAAACCTCATGGTGGTGTTTGGTAGTGCTGATGTTGATTCAAAAGGCCCAAGATGTGTTAACTTATAACCTCTATTTGACCTGCCTTTTAGGTGTAAGTTTACCCTTAAAAGAATAGATGACGGAACTTGCTCACTTAAATTAAAATAGCATTTTACAAAGTTAAAAGTAAGTACTCCATCTATCAGAAATTAATTATATAAAGAGTAATGGTCCATTTTAAGGACATTTCTTTTCCAATATTGGTTTATGAGAAATATGGTTATGGGCATTTATGCTTTTTTTCATCACAGTACATAACAAACAGAGAGATAAGAAAATCCACAATATGACAGGAGGTAGTAACATGTTTCACATATTTAAGACAGACTTTTCTACATATTGTTGTAACTAAAGTGTATGGAGATACAGTAAAGCTGCTAAAGGGAGAAATGGAGCATGAACAGCGTGAAGTATTAAGTGCAAGTAGGTGATTGTCAGTGTTTCCATGTTATTAGTGTATGATCTAAAGGTGTGTGAGGGAAGGGGTGCAAAGATGGAAATTTCAATGAAGCAAGACCTTTACCATGTCTCCCTCTGCACCAGGCAGCAGGTGCAATTCATATCCCCATTCGGAGTTTCACGCTATACATTAATGGCATCAAAGAGCTGTCTGTGACAGTTGAGCAGTTGTTTCCATTTATGTTCTGCACAACTAGCCATGCTCCACTTCCCCTCCAAATGGCTGACACACTTGAGTTCTCTGTTATACTTCAGATTGATGAAGCCATCTGTCATCACTTTGGGGTTAGGCCGCAGTGCTGAGCCCTGTGCACTACACACTACGTGTCATATAAACATATGTACACATACAGTCACTCATATGTTTCATGAAAAAATAATTGTATGCCTCCTCACTTGGCTGTATCCCACAGCTGATGGAAAAGACACAATACAAAAACACAAAACACATTAAAACAGACATTTACACAACATTTATCTCTGGGTAATGTCCTTCTTTAAACCTTCTTATATACACTGTCACTTTTAACCATTTCATCATTTGACCTGAATGACATGGTGCTGAAGCTCTGACCTCTGAACTAAAACACTACAAGCAAACACAACCAGATGTAATATTGACACAAGCCAGATAGAGAACAGATGAGATACTTTCTGGTGACGTCTGACCATGTAACTATGAACTCTGTATATACACACAAAATATTCCCACAATAGAGGAAGACAACAATGCTAGTAACATTTCACATTTAGATGAATCACATTTTCCTGTGAGGGTGTAGGAATATATCTTTTTCAGGATTTGTTGCTCTTGCAGCTGTGGACAAAATTAGATGTAGGCCAGTCACCAGAGACACATCCAAAAGTTTTCCACAGAGACAACACAAGACAATAGAAAGCCCTTTAACTTGTGCATTCACGCCATCATTGGTTTCTTATGTACTTTTTGGGACATAAGCCTTAAGCATTCATTATGCATTTATTATTTCCATAATTAAATAGATTATGTAACTGGGTTAAATTACTGATGTATTTTTACCCTTGATGTTGCAATTGGTAAAAGTGTAGCTAATTTTACATACTACTATGTAATATACAGATTAATCTACAGTAATACATCAGAATTTATTTTTTTATTTTTGATCATATTTCGTATTGATAAACTGAATCTGCAAAGCAATCAAAGCTGTCAATTAGGAGTAAAGGACCAAAAGGAGAAGTGTACAGTTACATAATATGAAAATACTGAAGTACTTAAGTGCAGTACTTTGGTAAATTACCAGATAATTGTCCTGCAGTATATCGTTAAGTTGTTGAGACTTCCAACTTTGTACAGGACTGCAACTAATGATCATTTTTTATAACAGATGAATATGTTTGTTTGTTTGTTCTTGTTGTTATTGATTGACAATTAATGAATTTATTACTTAGTTTGTAAAAAAAATTCTAAAAGTAATGAGAAATGCTGTTTTTGCAGGTTTTGTCCAATCACAGTCCCATCAACAGTCCCAAACTCAAAGTGATTTTCAAAAAATGAAAGATTATCGACGTTTTTAACAAGTAAACCGACAAATCATGACATTTGAGGGTGTGTCACCAGGGCCCCCCCATGATTACCTAATGAGTAATACAAATTATTTTAGTGGGTCGCTTCAAAACTTTGGACTGCAAATGACTCCTTTTGTCCCCCAGCTCCTTCCTACACCCTTGTGTATCACCACTGACGAACTTCGCCAGTTTCTGTAAAACACATCATATTTCATTATCTCCTTATATGATGTATCAAAAAACCCTCCAAAGTGACTGGACGCGACAACTGTCAGGAAAATGTGGCGGAGGCGAAGCACAAAGTGTTATCAAGAGAAAAACACTCAAGCAAAGCACAAGTACGTCAAATTTGCTCTTAAGTGCAGTGCTCGAGCAGATGCACTTAGTTAAATTCCCGCACTGCTCAGACGCACCTCACCACCGCCGACAAATGGCAGGATGAGACCTCGCGCGCTGCCTCCCCTCCTCCGGCTCGCGCTCATTGGCTCGCGCGGCAGTATAAAGTTGCGCAGTGGCTCCTTCATTGACTGCTGCTGAGCCTCGCTGACTGACTGGCCGAGTGACTGGAGAGGAGCACAGCTGCTTCCACACAGGATTTACCAGCAAGAAAAAAAAAAACTTCATCCCCTCATCTCCAGTCCTGTTTCTTTCCTTTTTTTTTTATTTTTCTTTCCCTTCCCGTCTCTCTCTCTTTCTGTGTCTTCACTGAATCTGTCTTCATCATGAAGGAGAGGAGACTCACGCAGCCGTTTGTCGGGAGGTGTAAACTCGTGCTGGTCGGGGACGTCCAATGCGGTAAAACTGCGATGCTGCAAGTCCTGGCCAAGGACTGCTACCCAGAGGTACGACACTGATGCGCAGCACTTATTTAAATCATCTCTTTCCATTTCCCCATCAGAGCACAGTAATAAGATGTTTATGTAATTCACCCCCCCCCCACCCCCCCCCCCCCCCCCAGGAAGAGTGAATGTGACTTAAATACTTTGATACTCCCACAAGACTAAAAGATCAGACAGGAGTTTCACTACATTATAAGATACTTTTTTTGCGTGTGTGTTCCCAGTCGTCTGAGAGAAGTGCATCATGCCAGTGGTACTTCATTTAATTGTGTAATAATCTCATTCATTTTTAAAATCCTGTTTTATTTTTAAAACTCCGTCATGCTGCCATATCACTTATCGTGTAGTGCAGGTGAAGTCAAGGACATCTGACCATGGGCTCTGTTGTCATGCATGTATTTAGACTGAGAATGATACCATTGATCGTGTTTGAGCACATTAACCTGTACCTGTGAATTGATCGGTAAAGACGTGTTGATCGTCTGCACAGGTATTAAGATCTGTTTGTCTGTAATTTGATATATTCTCTATTTGATACTTTTTCTTGCTGGTCAGATTTACTGCTCTTGTTTTTGGGATTTTGCTCTCCGCACAAGCGTGAAATGTGAGAAAAAAAAGCATCCTCTCCTTTTATTGTGCATTTTCAGACGTACGTCCCCACTGTGTTTGAGAACTACACGGCCTGCCTGGAGCTTGAGGAGCAGCGTGTGGAGCTCAGCCTTTGGGACACATCAGGTGAGGATTTACGCTCAGATTTATAGATTTTCTCCAACTCGCTCCCACAGAACTGACCGGACTGCAAAAGGACGAAGCTGTGATCTCCTCTGCCCTGTATCTTTGGCTCGCTTGCCAATTTAACATTCCTCCCCGACCCTTCACTGTCAGCCTCTGTGCTCGAGCAGCGAGTGAAGCAGTCGGTTTCAGTGTATTCATGGGCTGATCTGTGGAACTTGTTTGCCCTCCCAACAGCGCAGCCAGCCTGGAGTCTGGTCACAATTGTAAATGAAGCACCATCTCATGAATTATTTGAAAAACTGCAAACAAGCCGTTTACCACGTCACTATCTAGCCAATCCTGTTTTGATGCCGTTAAGTGGCTTTTCACCGGTGTGTGAGATCAGTTTGAGAGATCCTCCTCCTCAGTGAGCGGCAGGCCTGAGGCAAAAGCTTCTCTGGACCAGGACGACTGGGGCCCAAAATCTACAGGTTCGCATGGAAAAATGAAGAATATCCCACAGTCATAGACAAACAGGGGCTCAGTCTGAGAAATACAACCAAGCTATAACCAGGAATAGGAATAAGTCCTTACTTGGTGCTATCTGACCCTTTAATCCACCAACATTATATTGGTGCTCGGAGCTTATTAGTATTTCTGTTGTTTGCTTTTGTCTCCAACTAACAGTTTAGCCCATTACTAATTAGTAGTTTTGTCGAAAAAATGTGGAAAAACTTACTCAACAGTCCAGAACTTAAAGAGAATTCATTTAAAAAGACATAAAGCAGAGAGGAGCAGCAGGTCCTCACATTCAAGAATAGAAACGTCTGGCACTTTTTCTTAAATGACTTGAATGATTATTGCTGTTTAATTTGTTGTACTGGGACACTTCACAGATCATGGACAAAAGCTTCTGAGTGGGTGTGCAGTTCTTACAATCAGTTTGAATCTGTCCACTGGCTGCAGGGCTGATGTTCATGTGATGCCCTTGACCTCTGACCTTTGTGTGATCAGAGGTCAGTTATCAAAGATTGCAAAAGAGACTCAAGAAAACTGTGTTACAGAACCAGACACGTTTTTAATTACCTTCTTCATTAATACATACTAAAGCTGCAGTGATAACTGAAAGTTAATGTACAGCTATTTTGGTCACTGGGTAATGGTTTGATTTAGCCTTCAAGTAGGATTGCCAAGAATCTGCTGGTTGCGATTTCTGAAGGCAAAGATTTGATACTTTTTCTTCTTTTTTTCATTTTTTAAACAGACTATCTCCTGGTTTTAAACTTTTAAAACCTTTTTTCGGAATCAGACATTTTATATAGAAAAAATTACATGATTAATGGACACAACAATCTGCATGTTAATCAATAATGGGGAAAAAAAATCCTTATAGATGTAGTAGTGCCACTCTCTGAAACATTGGTGACCATTTTAAGTCTGACCATTGAAAGTCTCAGACAAACATGTTTTGTGGGCCGTGTTAGTGGGTTAATTTCAGTGGCCTTCTGACACAGTGACCTTAAACGTACAGAAAAATTATGCAAATAGGATCAATAAGGGGAACCATCAGCTCCAGTATAGATTCATTTCATAACAGCTCTGGCTGAAGCATAGTGCCTCAGGAAGTCGAGCAGTGCCAGTTGGCCGGCAGAGGGGTTGTTTCACAGGGGGGAGAGGGGGATGCCTCGTCCATGCAGGGGGTGGAAGTCTCTGAGAGTGTGTGTGTGTGTGTGTGCGCGCGTGTCCTGTTTTACTATGTGTGCGAATGTGTGTATGGCGTACAGTCGCTGTGAACAGAAGGCACAAGTGAGGGATACTGAGTGAAAAGATATGCATGACCTCCTCACCGCCTTATGGTGTGTGCTGCCTAAAAAAAAGGTCTTATGTAACTGAAACCAGCACTGAACTATTGTAGGTTTGTGTGTTTATCTCCCACGGAGTAAAAACTTTCTGGACAGTCACCCTTTCCAGAGGAAACATTGCATAAGACCTATTTACATTTGCAACACACACACAAACATACAGTTCCTGTCACTCTTTGTGTTTCTTCCCATTCCCCGACTTTATTATCATTATTTATAACATTGCTGCAAACGATTTTCGTTATTGACTGAGAATTAATTTACATTTTCCTAAAGCCAAAGTTGTCCACCAAAAGTCAGACACTTAAAGATACTCAGTTTTTTATTAAGGTAAGAAAAGCAGCATATCCTCACCATTTTGAAGCTGAAACTACTCATCCGGACTTTTTCCAGATTTCTTGAAAGCTATTGATTAATTTTCCCATAATCAATTAATTGAATAATCACCTGATCATTCCAGCTGTAATGACATTGCTCCAAGTGTCTTAATCTAATATAAATCAAACCCATACAAAACAGCTATGAGCAAACCTAAGTTTAATGATTCACCTCAATTCCGCATGTTCCCAGTTGAAAAAAAACCCTTTTTCCAGTTGATGCTGCAGTGTCATCTTGTCTTTTGGAGAAATGGCCCTGCTCCTTTCTTTCTTTGGGAGGAGAGAGGGCAGTTTAGACACATCAGCTAATGTTTGCTCAACTGAAAGGGCTGTATGTGTGTTTGGGTTGTGTGTTTGGTTTGTGTGTGTGTGTGTGTGTTAGTTTTGTGTGTCTAGGCGGGGGGCCTGCTAATGTGTGGGAGGTGGTGGGTGCTAGAAGTTGTGTCCTCTTTAGATCTCTCTGCCTCCTCTTTCTCAAGCCTTACATCACCCTGGATAGTTATGTGACGGGCGCTTTGATTCCCACAAAAAAAAAATATTGATAGATTGTAGTTGTATAAGTTGTCCTACTTTGCAGATTTTAGTCAAAGACTCAGACAGACCGAGGAGCGCCTTGAATGGCAGGGTTTCTTGGTGGCATTAATATAATAAAGATTCTTCATTAACGTCTCAGGAGATCGCCAAATCCTTCAGCACAACATGATTGTTAGTTAGTTCCGGTAGAAGCTTATTAGAAGTATCTATTCCTGATATAATTATACCCTCTTATATTTGCAAGGAAATCTTCTGGAGCACATTTGGCCCCTGAGGACAGGAGTAGGAAATTAAATCTTAGTGTTGGTGTGTGGGGAGTGATTAGGTGGCACAGGGAAGACAATAGAGAGCGGACATCCTGTCAGTCTGTTTTTAGCACAGGAGCCTTCCTGAGGGTTAAAAAACAGTTCCGCATATAGCTGTGCCAATTTTGGAAATGCAAGGAAAATATGTTTCCTCCACACCATAATTCACATTCTTATGACCGAGGTGTTGTGTTTATGAGACGACAAACAGGGTGGACCGAGGGGATGAGTGTGTTTTATCATGCTGAGGATTGGTTTGCAAGGTGGCTCGCCAGATGAAATTGTGAGAAAAGTTACTGTTAATCAGCAACGGTGATATCTGAGAAGACAATGCACCTTCATTATTACCACCGATGTCTAGATGAGCAACGTTAATGACTTTTTGCTTAATTCTTGCATCTTATTAGTGTGACTGCTGCAAGCTGCACAAAACTTATGAGTGCAGCTTAATTTGATAGTGTTTGTGCTGGTGTACCTTAAATTTCCCACAATTCATTTTTGTACAGTTCTGTAATATTTTCCAACATATTAACCAGGGTCCTAAATAAATACTAAGTGCAAGTAGATTTCCAGTAGGACTTTTTTTGTTGTTTTTAGCAGCTGCCAGGCCATCCAAGATGTCGTAATAAATCAAGAAAGAACAGAAAGAATAGTCATATCTTAACGGGTCATCTGGTAGTTTTTCTTTCTTTACTCTCTTTACTTATAAAGTTAGCTATTAAGTAACAATGGAAAAACGTGATTGGTGCAGAGTTTGCAGTGCTTGTGACTCAGTGAGTTTACTTTACTGGAAGAATTCCTCTCAGTGGGAAGGCGTCAAGCTTAGAGAAATTATTTGCTCTCTTATCAGTTTGGCAGGGGTGTGTGTGACTGTTTGTGTTTGTACGGTGCGAAAGTGAGGAGGATGACTGTGATAGAACATTATAATAGTGTCAGCTGGAGAGCTGAAAAGGTCTTTTGTTTCACTCTCTGCTCGCTGACAGTAGAGCGGGGATTGGGGCTTTACGAAGAGTTTTTATTTTCAGAGATGCAGCCCACGTTTCATAAAAGCACGTGTCGATAAAAACGTCCCAGAGCTACTTGAGACATTCCTAAGTGTGTTTGTGTGTTGCCTCTCCAGGTTCTCCGTACTACGACAACGTCAGGCCCCTCTGCTATAGCGACTCCGATGCGGTGCTCTTATGCTTCGACATCAGCCGGCCGGATGCAGTAGACAGTGCACTGAAGAAGGTATTCACTTTACTAATGTGACAGGCTAAGCAAAATCTTACAGCTACTCCCTGATTGGTAATATGCCTTATATGTTGTAAGATTTACTGACACTTGTCTTTGTCTTGTCCTTGCAGTGGAAAGCGGAGATCCAGGATTTCTGCCCCAGCACACGGATCCTTCTCATAGGCTGCAAGACAGACCTTCGCACGGACGTGTGCACGCGCATGGAGCTGTCCAATCAGAAACAGACGCCCATCTCCCACGAGCAGGTTTGTCCCATGGCTTCTTTTTCTTATTGTCTCCTGTCTAGACTGGAAACTCCTCTTGCTCAAACTCAGGTGTGCTTTTCCGTTGCGCCGTAGGGTTCGTCCTTGGCCAAGCAGCTCGGAGCGGAGGCCTACCTGGAGTGCTCGGCCTTCACGTCGGAGAAGAGCATCCACAGTGTTTTCCGTACCGCGGCCCTGGCCTGCATGAACAAGCTCCAGCCTGCCAACAAACCCAGCCCCGTCCGCCGCCTCTCCAAGAGACTCCTGCACCTGCCCAGCAAGACAGAGCTCCTCTCCTCCACCTTCAGCAAGGACAAGTCCAGGAGCTGCTCCATCATGTGAATACCGCTGCAGATGATGCTGGGTGGGTGGGGTGGGTGGAGAGAAAAACTGCAGATGGTTTAGCAGGGGTGTGCAGGGTGTGCAAGGGAAAGAGAGCAACGATGCCTCTCTCTCCTTTGCAGCATCCTCCCTGGAAACTCCCCCATCAGCCACTTAAAAACAAAGTCTGCTACACTCTCTATATTCAAGTCTGGCGCTGAATTTTTGACCACAACTTGTCACCTGCACACAGTGCAGAGACAGAGCGAAACGATGTTTGATGTTGAAAATGTGTCCGATCAGTAAAACACACCTGTGCAAAGAGAGCATAACAGGCACTTTAAGGTTAAAGGATACTGTAATAAGGTCAATGCCTCCTCTTTTTTTTTTCCAGGGGGGGAAAGTGGTCGTAAACACGGCGTTTGACTGCATTACCCTGATGAGTTCCATTTGAAATTCCGATCGTAGCGCCCTCTCCCATCCATCTCTTTACCCGAATGTCTCCTTAAGGTCACAGTGTGGGCTGAGTGACGAGACGCAGCGTAAAATCTGACAGCAACAGGAGGTGGTACCTACAGAAATGCGGCTCTGGGAATTTAGAAACAGCGGCCCTTGAAGAAATTATTCCCCCGTCGACCCCTAGTGGTATTTCATTTGGAAATTAAAGCTGACAGTGGAGAAAGTGTGTGTGTGTGGGGGGGGGAGAAATGCAGGGATTTGGCAAGCAAGAGCAGTTCATTTTGCAAAGGCGGTGGGAGGACGAACCGTGAGCATATCTGAAGGAGCGCAATGTGACTCAGCGCTCACATGGGCCACGAAGCAGTCTAGGGTGGACGTGTTGTGACAAAAACAAACACAAAAGCCCGGGCCTTGTAAAGACCGTCTGAGCGCGGTTTTTGTCAGGTCCCCTTTCATCGCCCGTCACCACAGCGGTCGTAATTGTTCGACGTTATTATCCGCGAGGCTCAATTTAAGCGATGTTGCATTAATGACGCATCATCTCACTGTTCCCTACTTCTTTAAGAGCTGCTTAATGGATGCCAGTTTTTTTTATTCATGTTCCAGTGAGATAAAACTCATTTTTCCTTGTCCTTTAAAAGAAAGTGACAAAGATTTCTTTTCACATTGGGTTGATTTATTTTAATGCACCAAAAGGAGTCATAGAAATCTTTGTTCTTGAATCCTCAACTTTGAACTTTGGACGTCAACAAGCTCCAGATGTTGGTTTGAGCTGATTTTTGTTGTTTAAGATGCACCTGCTGCCTCTTCCGGCCTAAATGTCCCTGAGATGATTGGTGGGAAGGTTGAGTTGAACAGGCTGGTCCTGTCTGGAGACATTTCTTTCTCTTTAATGCTTTAAAAAATACTTTGATTTTATTCTTCCTCTTCCCTGAATAGTATTCCTGACATTTTCCATTTGTCATATATCTTTCCCCCCCTGAAAGTTTCCTCTTGCTTGTGAGCGTCTTTGGTGTTTTTGTAGCTGTTGTTCTTGTATTCACTTGAGTCTTCTGGCATTAGCGGCTGTTGACAGCTCAGCTAATGGAGGACTTGATGATTAGTAGGTCTGCACCGAGAAGCCCGGAGATCTCTGGATGTACAGAGGAATTTTTACGTGTTGCCTAGCAACAGTGTGAGCAGGGGCAGGCCTGAGCGGGGTTCCTGCCTCACGGAGAGCGGGAGGGATGGCTCTCCGAGAGGGCGCCTCACCTTTTAAATTTTTTTTTTCATTTGTAGCATTACACAGAAGCCACTGCAAAGGTGACGGCCGGATGTTTCAGGGAGCAGCAGACTGCTCGTGATCTCTGTGATTTTAAAGACCCCGTGCTGGTAGCAGCCACGAGTGGGTTGTTCGAAACAGCCTGCCATCTAAAACACGTCTCTGTAGCTCTGCTTCATTTTCTTTCACTCCTGTCTGGTGCGTTGTGCTATCAAAAACATTTGTTTCAATAGACAGCCGTCATTTCACAGTGTCTCTCTTGCTCGTTTTTGACTGACAGACTTGTTTTGTTGTACATATCCTTCCTCATGAAACTGTTTGATAAGAATGTTACTGAAGCAAAGCAAAATGTTTGTGTCAAGTTGCCTTTTATGGCTTAAATTATGGACTGAATTCTGTATATGTTTTTGTCATACGCTACTTTCTTTAAATCTTTATTTAAATAAATATGTCTGATGGTCATTTACACGTCAGTGTTTATTTCTTCATTAAATCCTGAAATTTGATTATGCTATTAATACTGAAAAACATAAAAATGTATATCAGCACTGTATATTGCACACTTTCATAGAAGATGTAATACATTTGGGAGGACAGCTTTATTTATGCCTTTTATTCTTTTTAGCTAATTTTTAAAATTTTCTGCATCTCTTTAGTCACATTGAACAGCACTTAGCACTTTTCATGCAGATAAATTCTAGGAGCTGTATCAAATTAGAGCAAAAGATTATTTTGGTAATTTGAGAGAAAGAAAGACAGATATCTTGGGAGCACGTTGTCTGTTTTGTCTCAAGAAAGAATCATAACTTCTCACCACAAGGGCACAGCAGTTCAGTTGACACTGCAGGTCAGTCTTACTAATAAGTCCATGACACAGATAACACATTTTATAACACATTTAACCCACGATATCATTCCTCTACTACAGCTCTTTAAAATGACATAAAATGCATCACTTGTAGCTCTGTGTAATATGAAGTACAGTCAGGTCTCTTCTCACACAGATTTCCGGACATCAAAATGAACTTTTTTGTTCGGCCCCTGAGGACTGTGTGGCCTACAATTAGATGATGACGGCAGCTACACAGTATGGTGTCAAAACAAGCCTGTGGATGTTATACCACTGAAGCATGAACACAGCCTCAAGGGATAACCCCTTCCCCCAACAAACACACACACACGTCCGGCACCACACGCGTGCATTCTGTTACATACATGATTAGTTTTGAAAACTTGCCACTTTCTATTGTTTTGTTTGAAAAGTGGGGATTTGTTGTTGGAAACCATGTTGTCCTACTTGAGCAGCCCTGGACTGGCTTCCACTAGTACTTTATAAATCCTTCACTGAGCTTGTGTGCACAGGCCTTTGCAAGGTCTTATGATTTATGACTGGTCAAACAAGTGATTTACTTAATAGTGTTTTAGGATTTAAGATATGTCTTATCTAATATACTGTTTATATATTTATACTGTATGCATACAGTGATATATGTAACTAAGTAGATTTATATGTATGTATACAGTGATATATGTAACTAAGTAGATTTACTCAAGTCCTGCAAATTAATTCTGCGGATAGGTACTTTATTTGGGTCTTTTCTTTCCACACTACTCTTTGTCTGTTTCAGAAGAATATCTAAACTTAACAGTTCCCTTTCTCTCCACTGCAACTTGCCTCTCAGTTTTTCTTATGTAACCAACCATCCTCCCTGACCTCCATTACTATATTTGCTTAGTCTTTCACTTGAGCGATATCGGCTCTTATCGGGATCTCAGTGGCCATGTCCTGCTGTCACACATGATGATACGACACGGATAAAAGCAGCTGAACATCTGCCATTCCTCAACTATCACACACACTCGCACACGGGATGCAGTGGTGACTCATGACCTCCTTATCCGTTACCTTTGTACAGTAGGTGACAAGGAAATTGTGAGAATATACTCATGCATCACCAGCCTCAAATAAATTGAATCTCTTGTCTGCTGCAACATTGATTTTCTACAGCTGGAAAGGCGGTTTGATCGTCTTTTGGATAAACCGGGCTGCCAGCCTGACTGTCTGCAGTGCTCCTCTCGCTTATCCTTTTCTACAGTTTCTCTGTCTCCCTGCTCTCTCTCACACTGATACGTACACACATTTATCAAAAACTGGCCCATGTACATTACATGTCTCTGTAAATCAGATAAACCTCCGACAAAGGCATATTCAGGCTGCCATCCATGGCAGGTTGCTCGGAGGCATGATTATAGTGCACGGCCATGGTGGATGTGGAGGCAGTGCCACAGTCCTTAGTAAAAGACTGCACGCTTAGCTTTTTAGCTTTTTGCTGCAGACTGTGTTTAAAGGGATAGTCTGACATTTTAAAAAATACACCAAGAGAGGATCACTACCACACAAATATTAGATCAATCCTC
>JAOXYL010000050.1:13952981-13963524 GCA_028564955.1 Terapon puta | reverse complement strand
CAAATTTTATTCTGTTGCTTTATTCACTAGAAGAATCAGTGTAAAAACAACAGTTTAACAGTAAGTAAGACATGTAAATGGCCTCACTTGTGTTTTGTAAGATTTATCCTTTCTTTTTAGCTTGTTTTTGATATGTGATATGATTGTGTCACTTTTTGAAGTATAACACCACTTTTGGTACTTTAGTGTGTGTGAAAAAGATAAAATCTTGATTCACATAAAAGAAATGGGAGGCTGAACTGCTGATTTATTGGTAAAAATTATCTTCCTGTCCTGGACAATTCCTGAAAATCAGTCCATGCTTGGAAATAGATTTGTGACACATATATGGCAGTGACATATTTGATGTAAACTAATGAACAGGTCAGCAGCAAGTGATCTGTGCAGTCCAGACAATTGCCCCTTCGTCCCTGGATGGATAGGTGCCTGCAGGAGACATCGTTGAGGATGAGGAACCAGAGGGAGGGTGGGGGGGGGGCGGTGATTTAGAGACGAGCGCTGCCATCTGAAACCCTCTCGGGGAGTCAGAGAAAATGGTTGCAGTGCCGCGTGGCTCATTACCACATAAGCACATCATCTATCGGACGTGGCAGCACAGACACAGACAAAAACTAGCGCACATGATGCAGTCTCACACACATCCGTGCAATCAACCTATCAGACCTCTCCGGCACGGTGGCGGCAGAGAAGGAGGCAAAGGGCTGATGAAAGGATGGGGGTTTGCAAAGCTATGCTGCCTGGATACTGATGAGTTATCTGCAGCCTGACATATAGGTTACATTCCCTTATATGCCCCCCCTCCACACACACAGACACACACACACACACACACACACACATAACAGCTTTGCCACAGCTGCTCTGACAGAGTCATAACTCCTCTCTCTAGATGGAAAATGGGGTTGTATGTCAAAGGCTCAGCTGGCTGAGGAGTGACAGTCTCCAGTGTCCCATTTTGGGCATCTGCCTCAGTGTGGTTCAGTCCAGTAGAGATGGCCACTATGATGTTTTTCCACATAGTGTTTTTGTATAATTCTCACCCCTACTACATGTCTGTATGATAAGTATCTTAAATTATTTGCATTATATTTTTGGCATGTTTGCTTTCCTGCAGAGAGTCAAATGAGAAGATTAATACCACCAGCTCAGCACAAAAACTGGAAACAGGGGGAAACAGCCAGCCTGGCTCAAATGAACACACTATATCTTGTTTGGGTTATCACCTCTCCCCCTGAAAAAAAGGAAAAAAAGACAAGTTGAGGTTTTACAGGAGATGTGCTGAAATATTTTTTTGCCATGGGCACAACATGTTAATTAATGAACTTTAGAGGTGGTGATAGGAGGATCTGTTGACCTTTGGACAGGGCAGGTTAACTGTTTCCCATCTGGTTCCAATCTTTATGACAAGCTGAGCTAACACACTGCTGTTGGCCCGGAATAATGTCTTAGCTGGACAGATACATGAACAGTACTGATCTTCTCATATAGCTCTAGGCTAGAGAACAAATAAGCACATTTCCCCAAATTCTTCCTTTTAACTGCCAATTTAGCTTTTCGGAGTATTGTATATTCATGTCACAGCTGTGTTTATCTCTCTAAAATATTCTTTGCACATGTCTCCAGGCGGTAGCAGACCCAGCACAAAAATGAATGAAAAAAAATGAGCTTTCTCTGATTGTACTGGATTTATTGAGGTGAATTTTCTTTCAATCAATACCTCCCTCTGTGTCTGATTGCTCAGTCCAAAGTTGGTCTGATGTGACAGGTTTGGGCAGCAGGGCAGCTCTCAGCCCGTGTGTATCTGTGCGCTTTAGGCTACTCAGTGAGGCACACAGACATCACCAGACAGCCTTTTTTGTAGCCTCAAACCCCGAGGACTGCCACACATGAATATTAACCATATTAAGCAGCATTAGCATACAGTGCATACTGTCCTGAAAATCAAATATTCAATAAATGTGATGCATCGTCTGTGATTTATAACCAAGTTTCTTTGTTTCCTGTGTGTGTCAGTGGAGTCCCATTATCTGCTCATGTGTCTGGGAGTACTGTATTTGCAGCTAAGAGCATCCATGCGTGCTGATGTACATGTGAATTGGTGTATGAATGTGTGTCAGTGTGTGCTGTGTATGCTAAGCAGTTCATCTCGTCTGCTCTGCATATTTTCTTGTTCCCCAATGCGGCGAGGTGAGCCAGGTCCACACACATGCACATACACACGCACATACACACACACACACAGGCGCTCAAGCTCAGGTCTGCTGGAATGATAAGACCCCGCCAGAGGTAAATAGAGTCCCCTGGTACAGGTATCTCACCCGGCTTCCCTTATCCAACATATTATGACACCCCTAGGAACCCCAAAGTGTTCACCTTCACCAAATATAACCCCCCACCACATGCCCACGTGCCCTGTTTGGCACACCCTGAGGGCATGTCAAGAGTGAGTGCTCTTCTAGTGCCTTAATTAGGCAACCACGCCTGGCATCTGGGAATGTGGGGGGAAGGGCACCAAGGATGGGGCACATGAGGTGCTTGGGATGGGGGTCGACTATAGACAGGAGTCAGGGGGGGGAAATGGTTACTGCTGGAGATGTGATGTGCACATCTGGATAACAGCAAAACACTGTCACATCTGTGCCATCCAGTCATGAGACGCCAGCCAAAGTCTGTTTCTAGGGTTTCAGATCTGGTAAATATTTGCTCGGGATTTCCATGTTTTATCTTTGAATTAAAAGTGTTGACCTGAAATAATATGATTTGTCATTCTCTACTACTGATCTCTTTGCTTGCACCGAGCTAAACTTTAACTGTTATCAATAGCCAGTTGTTAGTGATGAGAGTTAGGTAGCCGTCATCATTACACAATGCTGGTTGAAAACAGGTCAACTTCCTGACCTGAGGAATCATTAATTGACTGTGACGCAACCAACACGAGTAGAGCCATAGAGGAAAAATCCACTTAGCTGTTTTGTTGTTTTGTATTCAAAGTTTTGAATAATAGGAATATCATATACTGATATTCTACATGTTAACAGAATTTTCTGTGTTTTTCCCTTTTATAAGACATGTCCCCCCCAGCTTTTGAAAGTAAATGTTCTCCTAAAGCACATTAAACACACCTGACTAATTAAAAGATGACGTAAAGTGATGACAGGGTGACGATAATGGGCATGTTTTTGAGATCCAGCTGGTTCACTCTGTGCATTACTCGCTAGGGGCAACTGCAGACACCTTGTATAAGACAAGCTACTAATGGCAAAACATAGGGTAGTCATGGCAACGGTGAAGCACAAACGTATCAGACAGTGTTTGTGTGAGTAAGGTTTGCCACCACTACAAAATGTCACAGGCATTGAAGAGCAATGACACCACCTTGATATGATGATAATTGACATGGTGACAAATATGGCAATAGGAAATGTTGCAGGAAGTTCATCACCATGTGTAACATACAAACATATGTTATGTAATACATATGATAACAAAACATGTTTTGTGGAGGGTTTTTAAAAGTAGGGAACACTTCATTTACACCTCCACCATTTAAAGAAAGTCACACCATGCACGTTATTGTAAATAGAAAAGAACATAGTTTTGTCCATGTCTATTGTTCTCTTTCAAATTACCATGACCATTGTAAACTACACCATGATATTTAACGACTTAAAGATGTTCTACACTAAATTTAAACATCAGCAAAAATGTGTAAAATTGACAAACGCTTCATCCTCTCTAAAAAACTAATTACCTGCCCGCTCACCTGCTCTTCATTACTAAACTAGTGCTCATATATGTACTCATTTGTGAGCCACTACTTCTTGCAGACTGTAGACTGACATGTTACAGTATAAAGAGAAGATGTCTTTTTTTTTTGCTGCATCAGTTTCACGATCCAGGTACTGTGCATGCTGGCTCACTGTCATGGCTTAGTGGGACACTGAGAACAGTGTTAATGTTATGTCTGCTTTTTTTTCACATGCTATGACAAGTCAAAAATATGCTGCTGTGAAAAAGGTCAATGAAAGTAACCCTGAAACAGATTCCCCCACATGAAAGAACATCATATCCCTCTGCACACATTAGCAGTCAATGTTCGAGTCCACAGAAATCACAGAAATTCTAATGACGACAGTTCAGTGTATAGAATATAAATCTGACATTTACTGTCAAACAGTCCATTGTTTTCTCCTCCTTGTCTTTCCCTCTTTTCTTTCTCATACGATCAACTTTGATCTGCTCCTCCTGAAACAGTTTCACCTTCAGAAGGGCTCCATAAATCTCTCTTGATCTCCTTGTGGATGAAAAGGCAGGTCCAGAATATGAATCAGCATTGAACCAATCCAGACTGTAGTTGAGCGTAGCAGGATCTAAAATGTCTTTTATCTGTCTGCAGGAACACGTACACACACACGCACCAACGGATGGTTTAGATTACAGGGAAAACATAGTCTGGGTTTCTGCACTAACAGCGCTCCTTGAATGTTAAGCTGCTGCATGATAGTGTTTCTAAGTGGTACTGTGCCAACAGACCTGTTTCATCACTGCTGCACTATCTGTCTGAGGCACACAATAGACTGATCGGTACGGCTCTCGTTGCAGACCTTTTAATGTTTTTCTTATGAATGCATTTCACAATTTTCACTGCTTTAAAGTTTTTGTTGTACCTTGAGAGGGCTTATTTGTGGAGTTTTTCTCATGCGAGTCCAGGGTCAAAGGAGAGAGGGTGTCATATACTGTGCAGGTGCTTGAGGCAAATTGGTATTTGTGATATTAGGCTACATAAATAAAACTGACTTGACTTGACCTTCTGTAAAGCTTTTAGATAAATGTCATTAATTCCTCTCTTCCTTCCCTTGTTTAATGGTATGGCCAGATACAGATACATAGATGGATAGCCAGATAAACAGACAGATCTTAAATGACAAGCCATTGACTTTACAAAATCAGTTGATTACAGGAGCAAAGGGAATGGGAATTTTAATGTCCTGAGCTCTAGTAATGCAGTCAGACACAGAGCTTCATGTTTTCACACTAAATACATGTATTGAATTTATGAAAAATAATTTGAAAGCTTTTTTAAACAGACTGAATAGTAATTTACATGTGACCAAATGTGTTATTTTGTTTGATAAACAACATCAACCTATTCTATGATATAATATCGGATGCTGTTGGACTTTCTATAAAATTCAGACTCGTGATAACTCGTAATTCTGCTGCCACCTTGTGCCGGAATCGGCAAACACACGGTTGAGCTGAGAAAGTGATTTTTGGTCAGGCATTTAGGTGTACAAGTGCCAAACAACTCGGGTCCCTGACGGAGTGCGCTAGTTTTTCTGGGAAATGTAGTTTAAACTCGCAGATACGATCATTTGCTGTGGAACCTTCAGTACTACAACTCCCACAAACCTTTGCTGGCTGCAGCTCGTGTCTGGCACTATGGCGTCTTCTTGAGTCGTAGAAACATCGCAACTCTTTTTGTTGACAAGTGAATAAGGTAAGCTAAAATGTGCAAACAACACAACCACCCCGCCGGAATTTATAAAATGTAAGTGTTTTGTTCTGGTGAGGTTTATTTGTGGCACGTTTGGGCAGTTTGCTGGAGATAACAAACCTTTTTATTACGTTGTTAGCCGGAGAGCTAGCTTCTTCACACAGTATTCATTCTGCAGTTTCTTCGCTTTGCGCCTGTGTTAACGTCTCTTTAGACAAGTTAAGTTTTTTACCGTTGAATAAGTAAATTAAATCTGTAAATCTCGTTAGCCCCAGAAACTCTCCGGAAAAAATTAATTCTCTTTAAAGCAAAAATAAAACGCAATCTTCAAGGATAAGAGCATTAATGCACCCGGCTGAAAAGTTCAACAGTCACTGTAAAGGTAAATATATGTCTCAATATATAAATTCGATATACATACTTTAGTGTGTTGTCGAAAAACAAAACCGGACAATATTCAACTTCAAATTGAATCTTTAACTTGTCAAACAACTATGTGAAATCAGCATGAATAGTTGGTAAGTGGTATATTTTTATGTATTTTTATGGCGTTTGACATGTGGACGATACAGAACACTTGAGGTTGTTCATGTTGGACATTTTCCGGACCAAACAAGCAATCAGTTAATCAAGAAAAATATTGTTGCATTAAAAGTATACAGCTCATGATGTTCGCTCACACATGCGCTTTATGTTTGCAGATGGCAGCCGACTCCACAGACAAGAAGGATGCTGAATCCTCAGGGACCAAAGACAGAGAGAGGAAACGCAGCCGTTCGCGAGAGCGGGATCGTAAACGTCATCGTTCTCGTGAACGGAATCGCTCCAAATCTGCAGACAGGTAAATAAAAAACACTGGATTAAATCTTTGTCTAAATTTCTGTCTTCTGTAATACAGTGTGTTTATATTTTGTGCATAACTGACCTTCAGTTTGTCTATATTGAATTATAGTATATATTGATATTGAAATAAAAGAACTTCAAACACTGGTTTTGATTTGTTTTGTAATGACAGGGACCGGCGCATGAAAGACAAGGATCGAGACAAGGACCGTGACAGAGACAAGGACAGAGACAGAGGCCGTAAGGACAGAGATAGCCATCGACGGGATAAAGATCGCAGCAAGAGGTCCAGGTATATAGATGCAGAGAAACACAGATTTGCATGACAAATTTACATTCCATGTAAATGCTGAATCACATTCTTTGGGCAAAACCTTCAGTTTCTTAGAACTCTGAAGACGTCACATTTATGATGCATGAACGTCACATTAGATTTATTTTAATAATCTAATTGTGTATCTAGACGTTGCTTATGGACATATTTAGTGTGTATATATACCCTCAAACGGTAAGCACTGCATCTATCCATCCATATGTCTACTCCTTTTTAGGTGGATGTTGTATTTCTTTGTGAAATCGTCACAAGATCAATTGTCTGCGTTTTTGGGATTTTCGGAAGGAGAAAATAAATGACAGATTCTCTTGAGCAACAGTTGTAAAATAGCCACAGTTAAATTTCAACACACATGCAGCAAAAATAATGGACTGCTTCTTTGTTGCTGTGCTCTTAATAAACAATAAGGGATGTTTTGATATGTGCTTGAAAGACATGAATGTCATTGAAGTGTCACAACAGAATTATAAAGTGTGCTTATGATGTAGTATTTAGATTAGTATTTATGATTGTGTTAATTAATATGAGATTTATTTTTCGTAGTTCTTTTTGTATCAGTGATTCAAAAGTAATATTTAGCCTAAAGTTTTGTTTTGCAATTACAAATTCCATTTTTTAAAATAAACAATGAATGAATGATTAGTATTTGAAAGGGGTTGACTACACCTGCTTTAATTTTGTCTCTTTCTTTGTAGGAGTGTGTCACCTAAGGGGAAGGATGGCAGAATAAAGAGAGAGAAGGATATAAAAACAGAAGATGAGGACGATGAAAAAAAGAAGAAAGAGAAGGTAAGGTTATGTTTTTGCTTTTGTCTTTTGACAGGTTAGATTGTTTTTCAGGTTCATATTTTAAATGTTTGATGTCTTGTTTCCGGTCAGGTCCAACCTTTGTCTTTGGAAGAGCTTCTTGCCAAGAAGAAGGCAGAAGAGGAAGCTGAAGCAAAGGTGAGAAGTTTGCAGGGGTTCATATTTTCTTTTCCTTTTGTGAATACAAGATGTTGTGTTTCATTCATTCACTCATTCATTTTTTTTTTTTTTATTGTCCCTTAGCCCAAGTTCCTCTCCAAGGCGGAGCGAGAGGCAGAGGCTCTGAAACGGAGGGAGCAAGAGACGGAGGAAAGGAGGAGGATGTTGGAAGAGGAGAGGAAGAAGAGACGGGTATTCCAGGACATGGGGAGAAAGATGCTGGGTGTGTATGAGTCTCATATTTCAACAGTCTCACATTATGTTGTGAAAACATAATGGTCTTAACTGTGAGTGTATGTTACAGAGGACCCTCAGGAGAGGGAGAGAAGAGAGAGACGAGAGCGGATGGAGCGTGAGAACAACGGGAATGAAGACGATGATGGACGGCAAAAACTCAGAGAAGAGAAAGATAAAAGCAAAGAACTCCACGCCATCAAGGTTAGTTGCAAGAGAAATTTTCACTCGTGTGTAGAGCAGCTGAAATGGCATTAAACAGAGTCCTGATCCAGACTGAATTTGTATCTCATGACTAGGTTGTGTGATTATTATTATTATTTTATTTACTGTGTCTGAGCCCATTTTAAGTTGCTGAGGAGATTTCCTGTATACATAGATATAAAAATGATGTTTAGACTCCCATACTCACTTAACCACAATCAGACCAGCTGTCAACTGTGCTAATTTGTGACATTAGCGAATGAATTGCTTGACAGTGTGTTCAGCATCCTTGAGAGAAAACAGATCTGGCTGTTCTTTACAGTAAAAACATTTCATCGTTGAATTCATTGTTTATTCAATACAGTACATGCAGCATATGGTAAAACAAATGTGTCCCACCATAATATCATTTTATTCTGCGCTTATGCACTTATGCAGCACAATTGTCTTCTAATAAATGATGTTATCAATGACGAAATCTCACGACTGTAAAGCAAAGTCAGGACAAGTGTATCGCGTTTTCTCATGCATCAGTTACCAAATGTTGAGGGAGCTGTGTGGCTCTCTGTGCAAATCCCTGTCATGTCTTAGTGGTGCAGTAATGAGGACTTACAGACACCTTTGCCTGAATGACAAAAGGCCATCACCTAAACAGATGATGCCAATAATGCAACATGTTTCATGTTCTTTGAATTAACTGTCAAAATAATAACTGGTATATTGTAAAACAGGATCAACAACTCAACATTTCAAATGTCCGATCTTTACAGGAGCGCTACCTGGGAGGACTCAAGAAACGCCGGAGAACTCGTCACCTGAACGACAGGAAGTTTGTGTTTGAGTGGGACGCTTCTGAAGACACATCAGTCGACTACAACCCAATGTGAGTCAACTGTTTCACCGGAGCAAGTCATCAGTGAATGGAAGCAGGATTTTGTTTTGTTTAAAATAAAAAATACATCAATCTAAACAATATTTCCAATCTGTCTGCCAGTTACAAAGAAAAGCATCAGGTGCAGCTGTACGGACGAGGTTTCATCGCTGGTATTGACTTGAAGCAGCAGAAAAGAGAGCAGTCACGTTTCTATGGTGACCTGATGGAGAAGAGGCGCACACTGGAGGAGAAGGAGCAGGAGGAGTGAGTAAAACATTGCAACAATCAGCTCAGGTTGTGGCTTTAAGGAGCTGGAGGAACTTAAAACATGTTCACATCCTACTTTCCCATTATCTGATCTCTCTCTTCTCAGGACAAGACTGAAGAAGATGCGCAAGAAGGAAGCCAAGCAGCGCTGGGACGACAGACACTGGTCCCAGAAGAAGCTAGATGAGATGACGGACAGAGACTGGCGAATCTTCAGAGAGGACTACAGCATCACCACGAAGGGAGGAAAGATTCCCAACCCCATCAGGAACTGGAAGGAGTACTCGCTTCCTGCGCACATCCTGGAGGTCATCGACAAATGTGGCTACAAGGTCAGCTCATTGAGTCTCTGCGCTGAAGCAAATACATACAAATCGTCTGTTTCTGCCATAGTTTTAGCTTTTGGCTTACAAACTGTCTTTGGTCTCAGTGCTTTATTAAGAATGAGTCTTTTCTCTCTCAAAATCCAGGATCCAACGCCTATTCAGAGGCAGGCCATTCCTATTGGTTTACAGAACCGTGACATCATCGGTGTGGCTGAGACCGGTAGCGGTAAAACAGCTGCTTTCCTGATTCCACTGCTGGTCTGGATTACCACCCTGCCAAAGATTGACAGGTAACACAGGCTGAAGTACATTAATAATCTCCCTCTCAATTTCCCGCTTTATCCTGTACTCTTGTTTTTACCCACATAATCCTTTATTACATTCCTCTGCTCTCTGTGCAGGATTGAAGACTCAGACCAGGGTCCCTATGCTGTAATCTTGGCCCCGACTCGTGAGTTGGCGCAGCAGATCGAAGAGGAGACCATAAAGTTCGGGAAGCCGCTCGGCATCCGCACAGTGGCTGTGATCGGAGGAATCTCCAGAGAGGACCAGGGCTTCCGTCTCAGGATGGGCTGCGAGGTGAGACAGTAACATTCACATAGTTTTCATTTCTGTTAGTCTTTGTGAACAATTACAGTCGGATTCATTGCATACAGAGATGGTACACATACAGTTACTTTTATAGTGACTTAAACTCTTTGGGGAAAAAAGATTAATCCAGAACCTGTCTGACAGTCATTCCTGAGGCTCAGAATATCCACGTGGTTCTTATATCCCTGGAGAGAGAGCCATAAAATAACCTTGGCATGACTATGCAATCTGTTTCTGACTCCACTGAAAGCAATTTAAATAGAAACATCATGAGTCGTTTTCACCAGCTTTATGTTTTCCCTGCTTTAACAGATTGTGATCGCCACTCCTGGTCGTCTGATTGATGTGCTGGAGAACCGGTACCTGGTCCTGGGCCGCTGCACCTACGTGGTCCTGGACGAGGCCGA
>JAOXYL010000050.1:13916110-13927760 GCA_028564955.1 Terapon puta | reverse complement strand
CTTTTACTAGATTGTGTTGGTTGAGGGGCTAACAGGGCTCCACTAGTGGTCCAATTCTTACATAAATGATTGCAACTGCAATAAACCTTAACTGTGAAACAATGTTCCTCCAAAAGCCAGGTCTTTATTCCTATTTATTCCATAGATACACTGTACTCACAACACATAGTAAAATGACTGCAGTATCACCAGAGGTGGACTACAAGAAACATGTTTACCCAAGCTGTGTCTTGGAATATCACTACTCTATGGTACATTTTACAGTTTTCTTAAAAGTGATTATTCCTCAATTGAATTTGATGAAGCCAACAGAACTTTTTAATTACTTTAAACTATTTAAACAAAAATATAGGCCCTGTCCAAAGACCCATAGACCCTTCCTAACCTGGAACAGTACCCGTGTGTCAGTGTGAGCCCAGCTGATGTTAAAACAGCTTTATTCAGGATCATGTACCATGAAAGCACAATTTTAAACTAAATTGATTCCCAAATGAATCCAGTTTTGACACAATACCCTTTTACAAGACAGGGCCACAAGATTAGGTGATAATGAAAAACTTGCCTCTGGTGATTTTGTGCAGCAGCGGTGCAGATTTTCAAGCACATTTGCAACTAATCAAATTACCAAGAAACAATTAACATTACGGTTAACCTGGGGGGAATTGCCACCCTCAGGTGTCTGGAGCACCCAGGGAGGAAGCCACACTGATTAAATTAGAGGAGCTAAACATGAACTAGGTCAACATGATATGGATTTATATTACAATCAAATATCAAACTGTTTTCTATGATAGTTAGAAACTATTACATTGCAGCAATAACTTGAAAAGATGATTGTGGAATAACATAGTTTACGGTATTATCTATATTGTATATAAGTGTGTCTGTCCACTGTGACCTGTTACAGTTTTTTGACAGGGTCTTTATTACCTGTCACCTTTTGTAAACATTGTGTGCTGTAACACTAACAATAAAACACTATATATTTCTTAGAAACCAGACCCTATAATAAGCCTGGTTCATTTCCAAGAATCCACTTTGATTATTATATTACTGATTTTGAGAGTTTGATCATTTAGTTTATTTCAAATTAAAATGTAAACAACCTAAGCTGGTTGCTTATTATGTATCAGCTTATTAATCTACTTATAGAAATGGACAAAAAGTCCAAAGTCCACATGTTGCCTTGATAAATAGTACTTATATCTTCAAGTTAAAGTACCAATAGAATAATATAAATATACTGTCCCACAAGGAGATGTCTTGCATTTAATGTTTTTATTGATTTAAAGTGCATTACCATGATCATCAAAATGAACATAAAGTAAAATAAGATTACTTTCTGTACTGCTTGCATCAGTATTTGTAAGCAGCATTTTACCATCGCAGCTTATCAAAGCTGAGCCAGTGTTGATGTACAGTTTGGTGGTTTGGTCCAGTGGTTCCCAAACTAAGGGTCAGGGCCCCTCTAAGGGGTCACAAGATAAATCAGAAAGCTCATGAGATTATTCATGTGAGAGGAAAGAATAAAAAACCAAATTATGTGACAAATATTTATATTATTTTGTGTTGTTCTTATTTGTGAAATCTGTTATTTCACCTCTTTGGGCCTCAAACTCTTTAATATTTAAATTGTCTAGTGTTTAGAGATGACTCCCGTAGACATCTGCAAGCTGACCTGTTACATGTTACCTTAGAATAAAAAGTACAATGTTTCTCACAAAAATGAAGCGAGGTATTAGCAGAGAATATAAACATTTAAATAAAGTAAAAATGTACTTAAGTAACTGTACTCTACTTAATTTCCACACCCCTTCCTCCCAGCTGATCACATTTACCGTACGGCAGGTTTACAAGGTTTACAATATCTACAGTAAGTCAATAAAAGGAAGGTGTGAGCTGACTTCACCCTCCTCCACATCAGTGTGCTTTTTTCCCCCTCTGGGAGCACGCTGAGCTCACAGCTGGTGGTGTTTGACCGGCTCACCGCAGACACGGCTTCACCTCTAGAGGGAGTGCCGAGTTACTAAAAGTGGGAATGAGAGAGTGGTGTGAGCAGCGGCGCGCCTGGGCCGAGCGGAGCTGCGTCAAAGCAGCGCGCAGCACGCAGCGTCACACCGCCAATGACTGCACTTTGGTTTCAAGATAAAAGCAGCGGAGGAAGAAACGAAGGCAAGGCAGAAGATTTTTACATAATATGACTTGTGGAGAGTAAACCTGCGCATTTTCTTTTCTTTTCAAAATATGTGATGAAGTGATGAGGATGAAACCTTTCATAAAATCGACACTTTTTAGAAAACAACATATATTTATTGCCTATAGATAGGAAGCTAGACAGGGGTGAATATCTCTCAGTTGAAAGTGTTCAAAATGAAATAAATAATTTTAAAAATGGAAAAATAATAATGGGATGGTGAGATAATACAATAAATTACAACAACAGATTATGTTAATCATGCACATTTTTTGAACACTGTCTTTATCTTATTTTATAATTCTTTATAAATGGTATTGTAAGCATAATAATATGGTCAACTTTGCATTTAATTAATTATTCGGGCCTGTGGAACTTGTTTTTAAGTTATAAAGTACACTTAACATTTTTATGAAGGTTTATGGGAAAGACTATTTGTTGGCGCTTGGCAGTTGCCAGGCAACCAACCAAGACTCCCGGAAGTAACTGGTTCTGGTAAATAAATTGTCTAACTTAAAACTCTTGGTTTTTGGCTACCGTACCGTACCAGTCTTTGTGCTAAGCTAAGCCAACCGTGAGTTGTCTGTAGCCTTCGAAATTTTTTGAAACAGTGCAACCCTTAAACCCTGTAAAATGGGTAAACGTAAATTTTTGGCTGGTTTCCCTCGTTTCCAGTCTTTTTTTTTTTAAGCGAAGCTAACTGGTCGCTAGCACTCTCTTTATATTTTGAACTGACATGAAAGTATTGAAATAGTCCAACACAGAAGTTCAATAAAACGGTAAAGTACATTTTTACACTTTGGTTTTACACCTTGGTACCAAACTAAACAGCTGCTGACTGACTGTAGCTCCATACTACAACCTACATGAGAATAGTGAAATAGTATTTTCACATCTAAAAACTAATATAGGGAAGTGCAGTTTTAAAACGTATGTTAAAAACTCAAAGGTTTCCAGGGCAATTATGTGTACTAAAGCTAATCTTAAAATACTGACTGGCTCTTCAGTGAGCACCACTTGACTCTTAATTTCTGTAAAATGTGTAAAGTGCAGTTTTATACTTTTTTTTAATAACAATCATTGTGCGCTACGCTAAACTAACTAGCTGCAGTAGTATATTTTAATGGCCAAACAGTAAAATCACTAACTTTTAGAGACATTTAGTCTGCAAATCGTTTACTTTTTATTCCGTTTTTTAATGTCGCATCATTATTGGTTTTCGTTGTAGTGACACGAGGGTTTTACTTTGAAAAGCAACAACCGGAACCGTGATGTCCGCCTCTCTCTCGTCTTGACGGCGGTGCTGGGAGCCCGAGAGGGTCAGGGGGAGGAGAGGAAAGGGAGTGGAGCGAGAAGACGACAGGAGGAGATCCACCACAGGGTGACCAATTTAACCGGACCATCCTCGGACAGCGCGGCTCCAGATGGTGCTCCACCCGGGCCGCTCCGACCGACCGAGAGCGCCCCTGAATCGGATTGTCCGCTGCGGTCCTGCCGGGGAACAGAAGATGATCGCGGTGAGTCCGTCTTTCTGACTGCTGCTGCTGCACACCGCAGGCCGACATATATAATATATGTCCCCCCCCTGTCACACACACACGTCTCAAACGCTGTTGCATTGAGCCGCGGACGCCTCTGCCACCTCTCTGTCAATACACCATTTCAGCCGGAGTGAATGACATAGCTGGCTGCTGTAAGGCCTCCGCTTCACACTGGTGGTGGTGGTGGTGGTGGTGGCAGAGGATACACGGCCACTGCATGTTTTCCACTGGCGCCCAATAACAACATTTCTCTGTGTTGGGATAATTAAAAAAAAGAAGAAGAGGATGATCTGCATCTGAGTGCGTCTGTGCTTCTTGTTCCAGCTGACAGCTCTGAGAGGGTGCTGCAATCAGAGGCTGCATCTCATAATGATCCAGATCATTTATTTCAAATGAAAAAAAAAAATCACCCTAAACTCCTCCGATTTATATACATCACCACAACACACATGGACTTTGCAAACGATGCAGGATCATCCAGCACTGCTCCTGCATCCAGCGGGCTGATGCTGAGGAATGTGCAGCAGCAGTGACATGTTTGTATGTTTATTTACCCAAGACTCGTGTTTGTCAATAATCCTGCGAGATGTGCCGCTTTGGTGCAGGCTGAAGGACGTTCGCGCGCACAAAAATGAAAGTAAATGGGAGATAAATCGCTGACAGAGGCGTGTTTGTGTGTTAAGTTGGACTGCCGGACGCAGCGGAATGGTTTTTATGGTCCCCGCTATGGTTGTCACATAGGCCATGGTGTTATGTAACAAGAAGCCTACGCTTGTTTGAATGCGGGGCCTCACACACGGCCTTGCCCGTGCATGGCATCCACACACCGCACACATTTCAGCAAAATTGAAAATGCAAATAGGCAACACAAAAAGCGCTTTGCATGCCTTTGATTTAACATAATGACTTGGTCTATTTTCGCATCTGTATCATCTGGATGACAACAGAGAGAGAGAGAGAGAGAGAGAGAGAGAGAGAGATGCATGCACAGCTCGTCTAAGTGGAACAAGCCCACGATGAATGACTTTATGCTTGATGCCGTTTTGTGGCTGTAACGCCAGTGTAGCGGCTGTCCGGTGGAAAATGTCCCCTGGGAATAGTCAGTCACCCCCGCCTTCCCGCTCCCCCCCCTCCCCTTTCCCAGCGCTAGTGTGGAGGGGAGGGTGGGGGTGGAGGTGGAGGGAAGGAAGGAGGGAGGGTGGGTGGTGGGGACGGGGGGTGTACCGGAGAGTGCAGCCAAGCACCATGCAAACACACACCGAGCGGCTGGCAACACCGCGACGTTTGCAAATGGGTACAAGCTGGTCGACCTTGTGCAGGGGAGTGAGGGACGCAGCCGGGGAGGTGGGAGGAGAGGAGAGAAGAGGAGAGGGGAGGTGTGTGTGAGTGAGTGAGTGAGTGAGAGAGAGAGAGAGAGAGAGAGTCTGAGAGAGAGTCTGGTTCTCCTTGAATCTTGTCGATTGGCGCTGCCAGGGAGGAGGGATACGGCTTGGACGGATACGTGCCAGGGAAGGCGCACGCAGATATAGATATAGCGAGGAAATGCTATTTTTGCTTCAACAACACCACAGCGTGCCTCTCCGGTGAAAATGCCGGGCGAGGAGGCGGCGGCACAAGCGGCTGCAGCAGCTGCGGCTGCGCCTGCGTTGCGTTTGCGCGTCTCTTTGCGCTGCATGCTGCTCAGGGCGTCTGGAGGCCTGGTAAGATCAGCTGGTAGCAGTTGCTGAGACATATGTGGATAATTCAATCAGGATGGAGAAACACACTAATATACCTTTATTGTATTAGATACTATCATAAAAAAGGCAGCAGGGTTATTATAGTAATATTGGAGGTATGAATTTTATAAAATGGGACCAGGGCAGCTTCAACTTACAATTAAAAATCAAAGAAAAGCCCATTGTAAGTCCGTGGAGACCATTACAGGAATATTGTAGATATTTCAGTCGGGACTATAACCTGTCTGACCTTTTCCCTCCTGGTAGGAGCCTTCAACTCATGCTAGTCCCCAATCAGATACTAGTGCTCTCTTTTTCCAAAATCTGTACACCTCACTCTTTGAATCTCTTTGGGATCATAGTCTTGTAAGTTTACACACTGCCTTCATGCAGCCTTATAAGAATATGGCCGCAGTGGCCCCTAACGACTAAATAAATGACTTGATGACTGAAACAGGACAAAACTACATTCAATGTGCTCAGTGCCCAGTCCGCTCAGTCAATGCATGAATTAAGTTTGTACAACTAAAGGTGATAAGCCTAAATGAGTTTACAAGGTACAACTAACACATACAAGAGATAACAAGCAGTACACGTCTGTGTCAGAGCATAGCATGCCAGATATAAAGTTGAAATGAAACCCTTTCATGCCTTTAACAATAAAAGAGGTCAAATAGTTTACACTTAAGCCATCTACATTGTCTGTCATGTCAAATAGACATGTTAAACAATAAGATAAAATAAGTAGAATATTAAACTCATGTCATTAACATATGACACTTTCTCTCCCTCTCTGAGACACTCTCTCTCCTCTCATGTGCATTCCATCCAACAGCACTGGGCTGATATAGTTTCATGTGTGTCTGTGTTATATAATGCTTAAAGAGAAGTATTGGTTAGTTTGATTTTCTAATAATTCTTAACTTTTGCTTAGTGCTGCAGGGCCCACAGATCCTGTCGTGCTGTGTCTCTTAGTACTGTCTTGATATTTGTCTTGACAGTGTCCCGTTTGTCTGGTGGCACTTATCTGTATTTATTACTCATCTTCTATCTTTGATTGTGATAATAAACAGAGCTCCAAGAAGAAACTTTCTTTATCTTCAGCCCAACTGACTCCAAAGGGCTGTTTCGTGTTTATACCAGAGGGTGTGTTTTTGCACAGGGGGTCAAGTTGAGCAAGTTTTGGTTCACCTTAAAAAACTGAAGCCTTCAAGCTATTCTGGGTCCCATCCTCCCTCTCCTGCCCACTCCTCCCCCACGGTTTTGGAAGTAGCTTGTTTTTCTCCTATGAATCTGTCTCAGTTTCCAGACGATGAGACGAAATCTCAAGTGTGTCTGGGGTCCAGGAAATGAGATTCATGTGCATTTAACAATGATGCATTTTATTTCCTGTTATATTTGGGATGAATTTGATCTTTGGTAACAAGGTACTGAAAGAGATAAATTTGATAAATCTGGTCTGTTCATTAATATGACTATAAGCACTAACAACAGACTGGACAAGGCATCCACATTACCACCATCACGGATCTATTTGCACGCCGGCTTTAACTGTTTGTCACTCTACAATCTGTTTGATTTTTTTCCCGCAGGCCTAGCAGAAGCCGTGGAGATAGGCCTGGAAACTGATCTTCTTATTAACCTTGGTCTCTGATCACAGGCTCTGACACGAACATCTGGGGCTTTGTGAAGCGACCGGTGCGCCTTTTGACCCTGTCCAGTCCTGTGGCCCTGCAGTGTGGCCTCTACAAACCCCTCCTCACTTCTTCAAAATTTTGTCCACGGGGATAAATGAGTGAACCGGCTGCAAAGGAAAGGGCTGGGACATGTACCAGAACCCCAACAGGTAAAAATGTGCAACTCCTACAGGTGGATGGAGGAGCAAATGTTCCTCCCACATAATATCAGCACCGTTATCTGTCTTTGACCTGTCCCTGTACTGAACGTTCCTCTCTCTGCTCACACAGAATGTCCTGGTTCAGTGGTTTCCTAGTCGCTAGAGTGGATGACCGCAAGACTGCGTGGGGGGAGCGCAATGGCAAGAAGTCCAAACGGAAGGGAGGCTCATCTCTCTGCAACCCGCGTTACATGAGCTGTCTGCGGGACCCAGATGCTATGGAGCCCCCCTCTGGAGCCCCCCTCCATCAGCACCACCGTGGAGGGGTGGCGGGGGCCGTGGGAGGCGGAGGCAACTTCGGCGTCCGCTGCGGATGGCAGGAGGACCACTACGGCAAAAGGGGAGGGGCTCCCGGGGAAGGGGTGGGGTTGAAATCCGTCGACTTGGGCTTTGAGGACGGGGAGGTAAAAGGGAGGAAAGGGGGATGTAACGGGGGAAGTGGGGACATGGGAGATGAAGGTCCCAACGGCTCAGCAGGGGTGGTGACAGCTGCGGACTGCTGGCTCAGGGTGGTGCGGGTGTTCCAGTCAAAAAAATTCCAGTCCCGCAAACTGGAGCGCCTATACCAGCGTTACTTCTTTAGGCTGAACCAGAGCTCCTTGACAATGCTCATGGGGGTACTTGTGATCGTGTGCGGCATCATGCTGACCTTCCACTGTGTCCATGCCGCCCCTCACGTGGCCTACTCGTCAGCTCTGTCGGTGGCAATGGCGCTCTTCATGGCTCTTATGGTAGTGTGCAACCGCAATGGCTTCCACCAGGACTACATGTGGATGGTCAGTTACCTGGTGATCGGAGTCTTGGTGTCGGTACAGGTGTTCGGGGTGCTCATGGTGGCACCCAGGAGCGCTTCAGAGGGCATCTGGTGGTCCGTGTTCTTCATCTACATCATCTATACTCTACTGCCTGTGAGGATGAGGGCGGCGGTGCTGAGTGGAGCAGTGCTGTCCATCATACACGTGGTCACCACCTGGCAGATTAACCAGGAAGACAAGTTCCTCTGGAAACAGGTAAGGGAGGCTCAACTGTTTCACTCAGTGTTGGATAATCTGAACTGGCACTGATGGTAACAAGGTGGAAACTATTTGCACGGTTGCATGTTTTGTTTTTTGTTCTGTTACATTATTTGTTAGACAGTATATGGGCTTTTTATTATATAGTTTTTCTGATTAATTAAGTTCACAAATGGAGTTTGGATTGTTTTTGGACCCCTTGGTGGATCCATCTGCACAAATGCATGTTGTGTTGCTGGTTTACATCAAGATAGCTTTTATTTTAAGCATCTGGAGTGATTTTTAGAGCTGTTCTATTTGGAGGTTTTTGATAAGGTTTAGCAACATTTGGGGTCTTTCTGGCCACCTGATGAATTTCACTCTGATATTACCCTCCTTCAGGCTAAATTTTTGGTCTTTGTCAGCTCCTAAGAGGTAATCAGTTACAATTTTGATAATCAGTAGATTGTTTAAATATTCTTTGAAGCAAAAATACCAAATATTGCTTCGACTGAGCTTCTTAGTTGCTTCTTGGTGTGACAAAACGAGACATTTAAAGATGTTACCGTGGGCTGACAGTTATTTTTCATGATTAAGTTACAGTCTGTACAGCTTATAGTAGCTGATTGATAAGTAAATACACCAGGAAACCAAAAGCAATGATATATAGGGATTAGTTATCGCTGTCATTTGACTGAAGTTGACAAACTGTTACGTCGCCATGTGTCATTTAAAATGTCTCCTCCGTCATGATGTTTATGATGGGCTGGTATTTCACCGTGTGACACAGCCGATGCAGCGTATATTGCTCTTTTGTCACCATGTTGTATCTGCGTATTCACATGTAATTTGGGGATTATGGATCCTATTCTACAGTGTGTTGTTTGTGCGTCATGCCAAGGACCCAGGGGCTTGCTGAAGGTCAGCGGGCTGAATGAACCACCCCGACTGGACGGCTGTGTGTGTGTGGTTGTGCGACAGTGGGAGAATACCATGATATAAAGCAGTATCACTCAGGTCTCTGTGCTCTCACACAAGAGACGCTTTGTACTTTTCTCCAAGGGTGGGGTGACAGGGGTGAGGCCGTGGACGGTGCTGGGGTTGGACAGTATGGTCGCTGCTTGCTCTCTGTTCTGCTATAGCTGTTTTACAACTGTCCTCTCCTTGGGGAAAACTTATGGAAGAAACATAAATGGAAGGCCATTATATGGGAACAATAGGGGGATATAGTGCTTAATTGTGAATCACTGATTGTCACCCCCCAATAATGTAAGGTATGCAATCAGTAACATATCCTGTCATGTGTTGATTTCATGAGAAAATTACATAATAATAATATTGTGCTTGTTTGTCATAAACGTAATATAAAGTACAGGAGCTGGTTAAGGATTCGTGGGAACTCTCTGTGTGCTCTCTAACTTCATGCATGATATACCATAGTGCAATCCATCACAGGCCCCAACATTGTTTGCCATCGTTAAGTGAATGAATGTCATGAGATAGCTGTGGCCCGGCAAAGCTGTTTATTCGCGAGGTCGTGCGTGTACTATGTGACACAGTAAAACAGCTTCATCAATCACTGCCTCATGCTTGCGTGTGAGTATTTCCTCTTTCTCCAATAACTCATTAACCTCACTGTGTTTTTCTTTTGGCATTGGTGGGCACAGATAATGATAAAGTTGTGTGTGAGGAATGATGTGAATGCTGATCCTTTTTTATTGTGGGGTTTGAACTGGGGAATTGAGAGGGAGTTTATGCAGATGAGTTGCTTTGAGCTGTTTCTGTTGACCGGGACAGTAGCTAGTTTCTGGATGGTTTCACTTGCATTTTGTCTGACATGAGTGCAAGCTTGTGTTGATCTCTGAAAAAAGTATCTGACGCTGATTAACAAGGTTGGTGCACTATGTTTGATAGCAGTGTTACCGGTGTTGAAAACATGGAGGTTGGCAGCTCTGTGACAACCTCAAAACCACTGAAGAGCTGCATTAAAGATTCACTAAAGTGCGTAAAAAAACAACTGAGCCTTGGCCTATATGAACACACACAATTCATATCTAATTATAGCGTTCAATTAGATAAAGGTGATGTCAAATACATCTGTGCATAAGTCAGTTTAACAGCATTTGTGATGATTACAGTGATGTGGTAGCTCGCTTATGTTTCTAGGTCACTGTCAGTTAAGTCAAACTCTAAAAACTAAACTGGCAAAAGATATATTTAAGATTTATTACAGGTTAATTATCAGGGGCTTTAGAGATAAAAGATTGTCCTATTATTATATAGATCCTCATTTCATATTATATCTAGCTTGGTGTTTTTTGTTTGACATGTTGTTCAGTTTATGTAGCATGTAGTTACTTTGTAATAAAACCTCTTAAATTCTCTTAAAAATGTGACAGCTTGTCACACACACACCTACACTCTAGAATCGTAAAATTATCTTAATAAACTGACATTTTGACAGCCGTGTTGCCCTGTTAAAGGTAAAATACAAATTATATTGTTGGTGACTTAAAGAACATGAGTGCAAAACACAAAAGAAGTGTTCAAAGACACAAAAGACCACAATAAAAGCCGTGACAGTCCAATTTCAAACAGAAGATAAGAAAAGATATTAGCTGGAAACAGAACAGTTGTAAAAATAGTTTGCTTATTTTACTTTTTAAAAATACCATTATCAGAATGTCTTGGCTAAATATGCCATAATATAATCACATGAATCTTATAACAGAATACTCTATGTTTATACATGCCAATGACTATTAGTGTAAAATACTGGGATTATTTTCAGGGTTTTTATCATGTTTTTATTCTCTGTCACTGCCAACAGAATCTGTCATGTAAGACTAGATTTAAAGGAGGCCCTTGCAGACATCTTGATGATGTCTGCCTGCTGTATGAGAAACATTTCATGTTTGTGTCTTGAAATTTAGAGCCCTTAATCCCCTCAAACCTTTCAAAACACATGCGGTCCATCTGGTTGTTTCCTAAGCTGTATTGCTCTTGGCGTTGGTTGGTATGTGTGTTTTTGCAGCTGCATACAGTAGAATACAGTGTCTTGGACTTTAATGCAAGCGTCTTAGTGTATACACTCACACCATGACCTACAACATATAGTAGTTTTAACAACCTTGTACACAAAACAACAATCTACCAAAGCTTTAACATGTAAACGTGGTTTGTAATGGAGATGTCCTGTTACATGTGAGCTGTTACTTTTCATGTTTTTTTTTTTCTTGGCGCCATGTCTCTGATCCTCAGACTCCTCAGCTGAAATCAATTAGCCGTAGCAGCACAGCACATACACA
>JAOXYL010000050.1:13885975-13899439 GCA_028564955.1 Terapon puta | reverse complement strand
TCTGCACAGAGGAGTGAATTTGCATTATATGACATACTTTAATGCATCTTATCACATCATCCTCACATAAATGTATTTTTATGTTTCGATGTGTTGCTTAATCCCATAAAATAGAAATAGAAAACAAACATTTTTCCCCTAATTCTTCCTGAGTGATTCATACACACACACACACATACATACACACACACACACACACACACACACACTTACAAGCACACTCACAGAGTCAGAAGAGGGTAGAGTGGTTTGGCAGAGTGAAGGCTAATTAACACTAGTGAGGGAATACTTAATCACCAGCAGCCAAGATAAGATAATCCCCAAAGATGGAGAGCTTCAGCACACATTCAATTACAGCACTGAGCAAACACACAGCACACGGTCCCTGACACACACACACACACACACACACACACACACACATACACACAGACATCACACTGGCACAGACCTCCTTCAGAAGACTTTAAGGTCAAACTTCCTGCCTCTGTCAAGGTCAGCAGCCCTAACAGTAACATACAGAAATATTGTGCTGCTGATGACCAATGATAGAAATTCTAAAACTGAAACTGAAGATGCTTGATAGGATGACGATTAACAATGTATTTTTTGTCTTTCCACCTCTTGATCTTGTCCTCAGTATTCTGTTTGCCGACATTGAGGGTTTCACCAGCCTGGCCTCCCAGTGCACAGCTCAGGAGCTCGTCATGACACTCAATGAACTCTTCGCCCGTTTTGACAAGCTGGCCTCTGTAAGTTGTCTCCTGTGTCTGTATTTCCACGTGTCATGTATTGTTTCTTAAAGGCTGGCGGTGGTGTGAAAACATCCAGCTGGTTCTTTTTTTTTTTGTTTGGAAACCAATTTTTTGTCATTTTTTTCCCTTTTCTCCCTCCCTCTCTCAGGAGAACCACTGTCTACGCATTAAAATTTTGGGTGATTGTTACTATTGTGTGTCTGGGCTGCCTGAACCCCGGGCTGACCACGCCCACTGCTGTGTGGAGATGGGCGTTGACATGATAGAGGCCATCTCGTGAGTAGAAGCAGTGTTTGCCTATGTTTCCATGTGTGTTTGTTTTAGCGTTACTTTGTTTGATGTTCTTTCCCAAAGTTCTGCTGCTTCAGATGAGAAACTGATCTTCCGGGCTGTGTGTCTGCAGGCTGGTGCGAGAGGTGACGGGGGTCAACGTTAACATGCGTGTGGGCATTCACAGTGGTCGTGTGCACTGCGGCGTGCTGGGACTTAGGAAGTGGCAGTTTGACGTGTGGTCAAACGATGTCACGCTGGCCAATCACATGGAGGCTGGAGGCAAAGCAGGGTGAGGCAAATAAGTGCAGGATCGCACACACATTTAGTAGACAAAATAATGCACATTAGCTATCAACCACGGCCATTTACTGCATAACCATTAACAGAATATCCATTTAAGTTCTTCACAAGCAATAAAGTGAAGGAGGTTCACTTAACTAATGTATGTTATTCATCAGTAAATGTACAGGCAATATAAAGATGCTTCTCTGCACATTTGATTATTTCCATTCTTTGTTATTAATGATTAATGTAATTTATTTGTCATTACATCCCTGACCTATGTTATGATTCATTCTGCTATGTGTGTTCCAAACTGTTCTGCATATATGTTAAAAAAAAGAATCATACACCCACTTGTGGTTTTTATATGAAAGGGTTTTTTTTGCCTGTTTGTAGGCGGATCCACATTACAAAGGCCACCTTGCAGTATCTTAACGGAGACTATGAGGTGGAACCAGGTTTTGGAGGTGAGAGGAATGCGTATCTAAAGGAGAACAGCATTGAGACCTTCCTGGTCCTCGGCTGCAGCCAGAAACGGGTCAGTGCACCAAAACACACACAGCCCAATAAGCATAAAATATGTTTATCCTAGCATTCGTTTCAGGAAAAAACACTCTCTAAGAAAACTGAAATAGTTACATTTTGTCCTATGCTGAAAATAATTAATGATTATAATACTTAAGTACTTAAAACCGAGTGACAAAGTCTCGATGTTTTGTGGATTATGTGTAACATAAGAACCACAATCTTAACAGATGAGAGTGGACAGATTTGTGAATGAAATAATCTTCTCGATCCTGATCTGACTGTGCGCTTCCCTCGTGGGCGTAATAAAAGCCAGAATGAAAAAAAAAAAACTCTTCCAGCGTGTTTAGTCACTTATATTGTCATTCACAGGATGTGTGTGTGTGTGTGTTGTGTTGTATGAGAACAGTTGGTCAAGCGTTCATGTTCTTCCCTCTGAGCAGAAGGAGGAAAAGGCGATGATGGCTAAGATGCAACGGACAAGAGCCAATTCTAATGAGGGGCTGATGCCACGCTGGGTCCCCGACAGAACCTTCTCCAGGACCAAAGACTCCAAAGTCTTCAGACAAATGGTGAGACTCAACATGAACACACTTCATTCGCTCGAGCTTGGCTGCTACTTCTCCTTGGGACTTATTTTTTGTCTGTTCTTCTTCAGGGGATTGATGAGAGTTCCAGCAAAGACAAGTAAGTACTGCCCCTCGATTCTTACACATGCAAATACTTCTGTGCTGTTTTACTGGATTTCATTAACCTCTTTCGTGTTCTTGCAGCCGTGGTGTTCAGGAGGCCATGAACCCGGAGGACGAGGTGGATGAATTTCTGGGTCGAGCCATCGACGCTCGCAGCATTGACCAGCTAAGAAAAGACCACGTTAAGAAGTTCCTGCTCACCTTCCAGACCTCTAGCCTGGAGAAAAAGGTTCAAACTAACATGAATGCTTAACTTAAATATAATTCATGTATGGAGGAGGGAACCCTCTGCTGCTCATATCTGACTCTCTTCGTCTTCTGCCTTTTTCTGATGCAGTACTCCAAGAAGGTGGACGATCGTTTTGGAGGCTATGTCGCCTGTACACTACTAGTATTCTGCTTCATATCCTTCATACAGATTGTTATCTTTCCACAGTAAGTACAACACACTCACATACTGTAAATCCTCCAGTATGAACTGTATGTATTGTCAACGTTACTTTCACGCCCTTATTTGGTCTGAACTGAATCAAAGAAATGCTGGTCTGGCTGGCCTTCATGCTGGCTTATTAAAAGTTGGGCAGGGCACTAATTGATTGGACAGTTTTGGTGACTGTCCTCCCACGTGGGGAAGATTCATGTTATTTATTTTCAAGGAGCTGCCAAAAATAAGAGTAGAGTGCAAGAATTATGAGTCCAGACTGCAACAGGACCTCATAGTATGTCATCATAGAAACATGTTCCATAATACTACAGGATTTTTTTGCTGAAATACAGTACAACACAGACACACTCATACACATATATATGTATATAACCCATATCTCTTACAATATTAATCACAGGGTTAACAGAAGGTTAACTTTTTAATTAATACCTCAAAAATATCCTTTATTTTCAATAAATCATCACAATCCAACTGGGGGTGGATCAAATCCAGATTGTCTCAGTTCAGTTGTTTTGGCTGAAAAACAATTTGATGGACAGCTTTTGTTTTTCACACCAGCTCAAATGAACCAAACCAAACAGGTTAGTTGTGAAAGCACCCTGAATATTTCTCTAAAATTGTTTTTCTGTACTCCTCCTTGCAGCACCCCGGTCATGCTGGGAATCTACATCAGTATCTTCATCATACTCGCCAACATCCTTTTCATCTGTGCCATATATTCGTGCATCAAGGTAAACGTTCAAACAGATAATTTGTTGGTACAGCCATGCTTTTGCTGAATTGTTAAACAAGTTTATCATTTCTTTCTCCTTTCATAGCTCTTTCCAGCTGCAATGCAGACTGTTTCAAAGAAGATTGTCCAGTCTCGCACCAACAGCACCCTGGTTGGAGTATTCACCATCATCCTCGTCTTCATCTCTGCCTTTGTCAATATGGTAGGCGATGTCTGACTCAAACAGACAGCACATCTGTAAAGTACGCCAACCGCACATAATGCTGAATACATGTGTGTACGTTTGGCTTTGCTGCAGTTTGCCTGTGACACCAAGAGCTTGGCGCAATGCGTTGCCGAGAAGCTGAACACCTCTGCAGGCCTGGTTACGCCCTGTCTGATCCGCAGCTTGAATGTGTCTGTCGAGGGGGGTCTAGAGATCTGTCCTAGCCAAGGCCCCTCCTGCCCCTTTCCTGAGGTGAGTTCACTGTCCGTCACCACTTCACCGACTGTGTTCCCCTTATGCAACCGGTCGAACCGTTTCAAAAAATAAAAATGTCACATTTGCATTTGTGTGTGTGTTTCTTTTTCCCTGAGATCTATTGTTGATAAAAACCTCTTTGTGACGCTGCTCTCCTGTTTGTGCCAGTATTTCAGCTACAGTGTGCTGCTGACGCTGCTGGCCTGCTCAGTGTTCCTGCAGATCAGCAGCATAGGGAAGCTGGCCCTCATGCTGCTCATCCAGCTCACCTTCCTGCTGCTGGTGGAGTGGCCACAAGTAGCACTATTCGACAACGCAGACCTCTTTGTCACCTCCAATGCCATGTAAGTGTCGGGGGGGAGGCGGCAGTACAGGATAATGTTAAAGGTAGATTATTGCAAAACTGTGGTATCCTGTTGGTACCAATATGTTGTGACGTAAAATATTTATGACTGTTAATGTGGACTTGCATTTTTGTTATATGTCAGGGTTTGTTTATTTCACTGTTTTCCTAATGATATTTTCCCTTCATTTTCAGTGATTTAAATGAAACTAGTGCTCAATGGTAAGAATTTTAATTTGTATGTAAAAAAGACATTTGATTAATAAATACATTATAATGATTATTTGCTTTATCTGCATTGACAAGATTTTTTTATGTTTGTACTTTAAGGTCCAGTTTCAATGAAACTACAAACCAGTGGTAAGATCATTCATCATTAGATTAATTATTCTACATTTTAAAAGCTCGATTCCCAGTTCATCTTCCATTTGTATGACCATTATTTCCACCACTTGCAGCCCATTTGTTGTGACCAAAGTGTCCCTGAGGGTCATGACTCCAGTGATCCTCACAGTCTTTGTCCTGGCACTGTACCTGCACGCCCAGCAGGTTGAATCTACTGCACGCCTCGACTTCCTGTGGAAATTACAGGTATGCACTTCATCCACTAGAGGGCGTCATCTGACCGTTGTCACTATAAAAATGAATCTCAGTTCTGTCTGTCAATTAATGAGATGACTGAGCTGTGATACGGCACCCATAAGAGCTGAGTATATCTAATAAAGAACCTTTACTCCCAGGCCACAGAGGAGAAGGAGGAGATGGAGGAACTGCAAGCCTACAATCGTCGCCTCCTCCACAATATTCTGCCTAAGGACGTAGCTGCTCACTTCTTGGCACGTGAGCGGCGTAATGACGAGCTATACTACCAGTCCTGTGAGTGTGTGGCCGTCATGTTCGCCTCCATCAGCAATTTCTCCGAATTCTACGTGGAGCTGGAGGCCAACAACGAGGGAGTGGAGTGTCTCCGACTGCTCAACGAGATCATTGCTGATTTCGATGAGGTAAATTTAGCAAAGTCTTGTTTGATTTGAACTTTCCTTGCTGACGATTTTAGGCATACAGCTATTTGTAATTTTCACAAATGTGTAATCGCCATCTGTTCTCAGATCATCAGTGAAGAGAAGTACAGGCAGCTAGAGAAAATTAAGACCATTGGGTCCACCTACATGGCGGCCTCTGGTCTGAATGACTCCACGTACGACAAGGAGGGGCGGTCCCATATTACTGCACTGGCTGACTACGCCATGAGACTGAGGGAGCAGATGAAGTACATCAACGAGCATTCCTTCAACAACTTCCAGATGAAGATAGGTAAGAAGTCAATAAATCGATGGGAGTTTGGAAATCAGAGGCATTCAATAATTATTATTAACAGAAGTAGCAGCTTTGTTGATACAGTGCAATGTTTTTCTGTTCACTTCACCAGGTCTGAACATTGGGCCAGTGGTTGCAGGGGTTATTGGTGCACGAAAGCCTCAATATGATATTTGGGGAAACACAGTCAATGTGGCCAGTCGTATGGACAGCACAGGTGTACCTGACCGCATACAGGTACATTTCACAGCACTGCTGCTAAAATGGAAAGAAAGACATATTTAGTATGTATTGAAATATTCACACAGCTTCATATAAATCTGCCCTTTTCCATTTCAGGTGACAACAGACCTCCACCAGGTGCTTTCAAGCAAAGGGTACGTGCTGGAGTGTCGTGGGGTGGTTAAGGTCAAAGGCAAAGGGGAAATGACAACCTACTTCCTGAACGATGGACCGCCCAACAGTTAGCAGCCGTGGCAGCAGCAGATGCTGGGACGATCCCCATTGCAAGGACACAGCACCACTGAGCGAGGACTCACAGTGCGAGTGAATGGCTAAAAACTAGAGACGCCATCACTTGAATCCCAAGCAAAGAGGAAAAAAAAACTTTTAAGACTTCAAAAGGAAAGTGTTCTTGATGAGAGGAAGATGTTCTTGTTTGACAGCCATTTTGGCCCACGTACATGTTGAAGGACAAGTGTTTTTCTCATGTCTAGCCTCTCTCTCAGGCTTCTTGAAAGATGCAAAGTCTGTTTATTTAAAACAACGCCTTTTAGCCTGTGTCAAAAGAAGATTAACGCTGTACATAAGGCTACTTTTTATTTTACTTTGTTTTTTTTTCTTTCTGGTAATTTTTATTTCACATGAATTATGAACAGGTACTCATATTTTGTTTCTGGATTAATTATTTATTTTGATCTCAATGTTTTGTGCAAAAGGTCCTTTATGAAAAAGTGTGAATACATACGTGCACAAATATCCTGTTTATTACACGTTTATAAGTGTGTATGTACATGCATATTTGTGTGTGTATGAATATATGTATAAACTGAGGAGGAATATATTGACCAAAGACTAAAGTATTTACTAAAAGCAAGGCAAGACATGTTTGATATGTTCTTGCTAAAGTCAGCAATGATCACCGCCTCTGTTTTTTCAACAGAAGGCCTGAACCTTCTGGTTTTTTGCCCAACTGCTGGCAGCAAAGGCTGCTTCATTGTTTCCATAAAATATGTACAATTAATTTATTTTGTCTGTCAGTCAGGCAGGAAAGAGCTGATCACTTTAACTCTAAATTATAATATTGCTCCCAACCTCTAAACAAAATTGCTAAAGATGACTAAGGATGTTATTAGATGGTGATATCAATCTATATTTTTATCTCGCCCTCTGGGAAATAGAAGCAGCTCCAGCTGGGATCATGTTCATTTCATGTCTGATTGGTTTCTAGAGCTTGAGCTGGTTTCAGCCGTACACAGTATATCGTCACCGACTGCTCCTCCCCTTTCAGAGAAGTATTTTTTGGTGCAAACGGAAATGAAGGAACCTAAGATCAGCCAGTTGTTCCAGAGCCATCGGGGTGGGAGTGGGGGGGCCTCGGATTTCAACGCAGTGGTACCACACAGCCTGATTCTTCTATGAAGAAGAAATAGATGAAGGAAAGAAATATATATTGATTTTGACTGAATACTGTGCTTTGTAATCCTGAAGGGGCATAACTATTTTCACTGTGAGGTTTTTATGATACAACAAAACTGCTTTCTTGCCAAACATAACCGCTTTGAAGCATGTCTGATTGTGGTATCTTGTTTTCATTTTTGTTTGTTTTAAACGTAGGGTATTTTGTATCACTTCTGTATCCATCATTTGTATATTCTTAATGTTATTATTATTATTATTATTGTTATTATTATTATGATTCTGATTAATTATTATGCTTATTATGATGATTCCATTCCAATGAAAAGGATCAAAGACCAGCACGCTTTCTTGTAAAATGCCAGTTGTAAAGCTCAAGCTCACTGGTACCAACTGATCAACTGCAGCCAATGAATTCTGCTGTTCAGTCCTAATGTACAATACAGTATTTCAACTGGCGATAGGTGTGATCATGTATAGTAAGTAATAACCATTAGCTGCCTTCGCAGCAGAACCCGAGTGGTGTATGCTCACATAAGCATAGCAGTAAACACACACATATACAGATGATTCACTGTGCTTTTTTTTATTTATGCCACTACTGCAGTATTGTAAATCTCAGTCAGGCTTTAAGGTGACCTCTCCCCTCCACACATTAACTTCTCAGTACTAACAAACTGGTATTTACACTATGTGAAGAGGCAGAATTAGTAGATCTACACATATATTTCTTGTATTACCCTCCTCCCCCACTCCTCTCTCTCTCTCTCTTGCTCAGTCTTTCAGTAAAAAGTGGAAGTACTAATAGCTGAGTTTGATTGCCTTAAGTTAATATAAAACAAATCACAGAATAACACTGAACAGGAACTGTGCCTGCTTGCCCTGTCTGGACTGCTGATGTTTGGACAGAGAGGGAGATGGACAAGGGCTTGTCGAGAATAATTTTCCGTAAACATTCTCCTCATCGCAATGATCTTGGTTTCTCCGGCTTCAGCTTTCGTAATCGGGAGAATCGGGCCCTTGATTTAGCTCTTCCGCCATCAACTCCATAATGGCAACCAACAGTTGATCATGTTTGTACCAAAGCCAGCTCACGCAGCCTTGTGCTATTGGTCCCTCCTGTGCAATGATATTTGGCCTCGGGGCGTGGTGGGAGCACCAGAGGACAGTAATGTAATGGAGATCACCAACTGTCGAGTGAACTGTGACCAATGAAGAGTGATTCATATAAGCAAAGAGTTTATAGAATGGACATGAGTTTATAAAAATGTGCATTGTATGTATTCTATTTCTATTGGCTGTCCATAGACTTGTGTTGATTGTTAACTCTTGGGATGTTTTTGGGGGGGAACAGGAGAGGGGAGGAAGGTTGTCCCTCATACTACTACTGAAACAGTGTTTTGCTCAGGCCTGATGAATCCTTCCGTATTTGTTTTTGTTTTATTTGTATTTTCCCTGAGTTGGAGGAGTTGAAAGGGGAGTGTTTCGCAAAGTTTGAAGGACAAGAAGAGTTGAGGACTATGACAAAGAGAAAAATAACATTTCCCCTTGAAGAAAAAAATAAAAAAAAAATCAATGGCTGTTTTGTCTTTGCATATATTTATGAGCATTTCTGTTGTATTAATTGTGGCTGATGAGAACAGACACCCATCATAAATTATGCAATAATTTCATATTTGAAGCTTGTTTTGGACCAAAACAATGACATTATCAGTGATGGAAAGCACCAGACTAGTCAATATTACCAAGCTGCAGAGATGCAGAACCAGCTGTCTTGGTACGACCCTTACCACTGATGTACACTTGCACCATCTACAGGCATGTTGTGGTAAGTTATGGTAAGTTCTGTGACAAGAATTTTGATGATTGTGCCACCTGCAGGTAATTATTGCTAGTTTAGTTTGATGCTTTAACTAGGTCCAGTTATAGGTGCAACAGCAGTTTTAATTCCTTTTCAACATGCAGGGCTATCGGGTAACACGGGGACGTCTAGTGGTGCCAGTCACGCCAATTTACGCCTCAGCTTAGACCCCGTCTTTCTGATGAACTGAGAAAACACCCCATCATGACTCCTTCAGCATTCAACACTGAAATATCAGTGAAAGTTTTTGTCAGGAGGAATAATGCAGAATATGTTTACTTCGATGTTGAGTCTTGAAATGTTCCTGAACCTCAGTGTTTCTTGATTTCTGCTGCCCGTAAATTGAGCAATGAGCTGCAAACACTGATATGTTTCCTCCAAAATTAAAAACGAGTTATTTTCACTTCCTGGACTTATATTAATATTTAAAAGTAGTCACTTGTTTTACATTATTTGGATACATTTGTTTCTGCTGAAATAACAGGTATCCCAACACTTTTATAAGACGACTTCCTTTATAAAAGTTTATAAAGTAAAGGTATTGAAAAGAGTATAAAAATATTTTGGTAGAAAAAATAATTGGTGAAAGAATACAAAATGAAGCAAAGATATATTCAGAATTTTTGTCTGTAATCAGTTTAATCTCAGAAATTCAAATTAGAACTGATGTTGCTAGTATCTGTGTGTGTTTCATAACTGAAGAAAAATGGAAATGAGGAGCACCGTCAGAACAAGCTGAACTCCCGGTCTGTCACGGACATTTCTTTAACAAACCTGTGAAAGCAACATGTGGATGACACTCATGGACATGTAGATTATGTGCTTTTAAAAAAAATCCGGTTTAGTAAATGTTACCTACTTTGTCATCTCGCTGTTTTTTCGGGGAAACCGCTTCACTTTGCACCATGGTTCGAGACTCTTAGACATCATCCATCCATACTGCTGGCTGTCCGTAAGGGGCATTACGTACAGCTGGTCAGGGGCTGCAGAAGAGAGGACACAGCTCCTAAATTTAATGTAAGTTGATATATATATTCTTTTCATCTGCCTTCTTTTACTTATCTTTAATGTAAACTGTTTCTTGTTATTCGGTTGTTCAGTTGTTTTTCTCAATATGTAGTTACAGTTTTAGCAAATATGACAAAAGGTCACTTTTAAACTAAGTTACCTACTTCTGTTTTAATGTGTCGTTTTTCCACGTCTACTCACATCTGGGTGTTTTAAGTCGTTTGACCATCTCCCTGTATCGCTCGTGGCTCCCATGGTGTATGTCAGTGCTGCAGGTGAGAGGCTGGTGGTAAACGTTGCATTTGTCATCACACCTGAGGGGTGTCTGTTGTTCTTGAAGAGATGGAGGCAGCTCTAGTCTGGTGTTAGTCCCTGCATCTGTTAAGAGATGTATAGACTGATCGTCATTTTGATTTTATTTTATAAAAAAAAAATGTTAAAAAATGTGGCGATTACAAAGGAGACAAGCAACTCAAGTTAAGTGGGATTTTAATAATTACTAGAGTTTTCATGAAAATACAAATATATAAACCTTGTAAAGTAACCTTTGAAAAGTAAACCATAGTCCTAAACTATGTGTATTTTAACACAAAGTAGTTTATCGATCATTTATTATTACCCCGGGGTAGTTGCAGAAGTGCATGAAATTACACAGTAGAAGATGAAATAAAAGTGACATGATTTTACCTAATTTAACTATTTGATAACATGAACTGGCTCTCTGGCCTTACACGTGTTGGTCATGGTTATTGTTCTCAGGTCTATCCTATATTTCGACATCTCGAAAGAATTTGATAATCATTCTTTTTGAAATAAGCACACCTGTTAGATATTAGCTGTTTTCTTCACTGACTAACTTACCCCGAGGATGAGACGCCCCCCTGGGATTCACCAGCAGTTTATCGCCTATGGGGTTCTGATATCCCAGGTGAGTTAAACCGAAGAAGGCCATGGTTTGTCCGATAAACAGCTTTCTAACAGAGAGACACAGACAAACACAGAAACAAACACAGACTCGGAGCTTGTAAATAAATCACAACTTTGGGTTTAGGCGTTACCATGGCAGCAAGCCCCGCCCAGACGCTGCGTCACGCGAGGAAGACGTGGGAACTAAAATACAATAAAATAAAATAAAATAAAATAAGAATACATTTATGGTACATTTCTAAATTGTTTCGCAATGCAAGTTGAGTAAATTACTAAAACAAACGTGATTTGTTTTAGCTTCCTTTACCGTTACTATAGCAACCAAAAAGGTTCTGTGAGACACCATTCGGTTTCCTCAACATGGACTTTGATCTAATTTCTGAAAAAGTGGCCTGATAACAGCTTTGTATTCCTCAAGATAAAGTGTGATGTGAAATTAAAGTTTTAAATTACATTAATAAGATAATAAGTGTATTTTTTAATTTTTTAAAAAATCACAGATTATTTTGCTTCTAACCACACTGTTTTAAATTGTTCCTTTTAACTCTTGTTGAAACCAGTGAGTAATTCATTTGATGTAATCTGGCCGGCTGATTAACGTTGTGGCTGAAGATCACAGGCATGAGGAGTATACCGGTTTGAGCAGTTCTTGGTCAGGTCGATTGGATACACACCAACAGGTATATAAACACCTGAGTAGATTCTCCTTCTGCGTGAAAGAAAACTGTGATACATGAGGAAGGGCACAGGCAGATGAACTTGTTCATGTCCTGAAGGCAAAGCGTCGTAAGTACTTCAAAAGGTTTTTAAAAGTAATTTTAAAAGTAAGTGCTTTGCTATGCATCACTGGACTAGGAAGGGCTCCAGCGGCCTTTTGTGGCAGTGTGTAATTGTTTGTGTTTATTAGACCTGTTCATTCAGCATTTTTCTTGTAAATGTTGTTAATTGTATATTTTCTAAACTTACTTTCTCCTTTATGTAAAATATTGTATTTCATGGTTGCAAGTACCCCCTTACTACAGGTTTAATTTATAATTTTGCCACATTTTCTTTTAATTTTCAAGTACTACTTAAATGACTTACAAACATGACATATAACTGACAAAATATGTGCCGTACACAAAAATATAATTTTGTATGAAGTCTGTGAGGGAGTAACATGTAAGACAAATAAAAAAAAATATCCAAATGTATGAATAATATTTTCTGTGATCTTTTTTCAGCTTCGTTTCTAGTCATTACTTCCCTCTGCATTCCATGGGTATATTTTCCCGTAGACGCAGCCTTCCAGTAAAGGTTGCAGTTTCCTTGTTTCTGGTTTTACTTTTCATCAAATACCACAACATCAACCACGCAGCATTCCTGCAGGCTGTGCTTCGTGTGGCAACACATGGAGAGTCCACCCTCCAGTCTGTTGGTCCGTTGTCAAGTCCCACCTGTCCACCTGGCTTTTACTCTAAAGAGGAGCTCAAGCCTCACATTCAGAGGCCTCCCCAACATCCAAGGGCACCGGGCGCAAATGGTAAACCCTTTGTGTCACGCCGAATGACTGCAGAAGAGGAAGAAGAGAAATTGCATGGGTTTGATAAAAACCAGTTCAACCAGTTTGCTAGTGATCGCATCTCCCTGCATCGTGACTTGGGCAAAGATACACGCCACCCTGAGTGAGTACACTCATTGTCCATTATTTCAGTAGAGACTCAATCACCACTGATCTGATTTTGGAGGAAATTTGTTAAAACACTCATACCTTTCAGTTTTGCTCTGACAGCTGCTTGGAACAGAAGTTTCTCCGTTGTCCTGGCCTACCTACCACCAGTGTGATCATAGTGTTTCATAATGAGGCCTGGTCCACTCTGCTGAGGACAGTCTACAGCGTCTTACACACAGCTCCTGCAGCCCTGCTCACAGAGATCTTACTGGTGGATGATGCCAGCACAGATGGTAAGTTTCTTCACAGCGCTGCACATCAAGTCCAAAAGAGTGGACACATGTATTACTGTTCATACTGATCGTACAGATACCCAAGACTTCATCAAAATACTTTACACTTTCCATTCAAGCATTAAAGATAAAGTAGTAATACCATATTAAATCAAAATAGTAAGTAAAAAATCCCGCTGTCGGGTAGTATTAAAATTCAAAGCAGAAAATGCTCCCACATCCCGAAACGCACACACACACATACCACACACACACACA
>JAOXYL010000050.1:13821497-13831881 GCA_028564955.1 Terapon puta | reverse complement strand
GAAGTAAATTACTTAAAAACCTTACACCAGTTCAGTGCCTGAGTAAATGTAGTCAGTTACAGACCAGCCAGCTTCTCTGCCACATCTAACAGAGTCTGTATCTCCCAGCCAGCCTCTGGAAACACACAATTAGTCTGATTTGGGGTCAGGCGAGTACAGAGCAAGTCGGCAGTCTGAACTGCGGCAACGTTTCTCCTCAGTCTCCTCCTCCAAAACTCCATCCAGCAGTCTGAGTCACAGTTAGCCATTTGCCAGCCTGCCTCCAGCCCACACAGAGCCCAGCCCTCAAGTCACCTGCACTAATCCTCAGGATAAATAAACCATGTGCAGTGCAGTACAGCCGACCCGGGCTATTTTCAGCCCCACTGTGCTTCTTTCCCCCCCTCCTTCCTCCCCAGTCCGAAATGTCTTCATAAAAAGCGTTTCCCCCTCTCTGGCCCGGGCAAATAGAGCGTGCTTGAGCAGCATTACTGATCCGTCTAGAAACCAGCTGGAGTCATGGAGACGCGGTGTGGCTGTCCGCCCTTTAACAACGTAGGATAAGATATCTCAGGGTTTTAGGATGAGCAGATTTGTTTGGGGTTATTAAAGTGGGCGTTCCAGCCGAAGCGCCGAAAAGACTGATTAGGCCATTAGTATGCTAAAACAGCTGGTGATGTTGTCAAGCTCCGATCCAGATGATCAATGTGGCCATGTCTCTCCCACCGAGAGCTGATTTTTGCTTTTTTGCTCCCGTGTGACACAACCTGCACCCCTCCTTTCTTCTTCTTCCCTTCCTTCTCCTTTTACCTGCTCTTATTGACGCTATAAACGTCCCTTCGCTCACCGTAAAAACCCTGTGCTGGTCAGTTTCTCTGGTCTCAGGGGGTTGGATTCTCTAATGGCATGAAACAAAAGAGTTTTTCTGCAAAATGGGGAAACAAAGTAAGCGATTAAGAGACAGAAATGGAGAAGGAGGAGGGGGACAGTAAAAAAAAAAGCATGTTTCTGTCCACCTGCTCATTTTTGCACATAAAGAAAAAGTCCAAATATTTCTGGTTTTACACTTGGCTGAAGTGGAAAAGTTACTATATCGAAGAAAAAAGTGACTTGGCTAATAAATCATGACACGCATCACTGAAGAGACACTAAATAGCTGTGTGGGGACTGATGAGGCGGCTGTAGCATTCGTGTTTTTCCACACAGATTTATATCTTTTGAGATTTAACCGGACCTTTTTCGATTACACCATCTCATCGCGGCCTCTTCTTCTGCACTTACTTTACGGCACCCGACCGCAGAATTAGTGACACCAACAGTTTATCTTTATGAACAGGATTAAAATGTTCATTTTAGCTTCATCTGGGGGACACACTTCGCAACTGTCTTCTAAAAATCTGGTTTGGATTTCCACACGATGACACGGGGGAGGCTGGCAGACTTGTAATTCAACATGGCTTCAAAGTTGCACGCACGTATGATATAGGAGGGCTTAATCTGCGGGGATCCAGGGGAGGTGAGTGTTCATTAAAGTTCCTGTTATAAAATACGCTCGATAAAGTTGCTCTTGAGCTCTCCTGCTGTGTTTGGCAGTCTCGTTGCTGACAGATGGCTTCCTTGTACCGGATTACTCCCCGTTATGAGCCCTGAGTATTCACCTGCTGATCTGGGTAATGTGGTTACTCTGCCCCTCAATCAGTCTTTGGAGGTGGTCAGCACTAAATACCCCTCGTTCAGCACTGTGGGGTGAATATTAATTTAATCCTCTAAGTGTTTTCTTATGTTTTTTCGCAGTGCTGCTGTGGGAATACATTTAAGAGGCTGTTTAAGTGTTCTTAATATCCCCACCTATCCTCTCTTCATCAAGATTTTTTTTTTTTAAACCCAGGGATCCTAAATCGGGGAGTGGGTGTCATGGGAGCAAAGAGAACAAAGGAAAGGGCATAAGAGTGAGGGAGGGAGAGGCAGATAGAGAGAGGAGGAGAGAGCATGACATGAAAACATAATGAGGATTGTCATGCCCGTGGGGGTTGATGTGAGGAATGCACCGTGCAGGGGTTGAGACGAAGGAGGAATGCAGAAAACTGCCCAAGAAAGGAGGAGGAGGGGGGGGGGAATGAAGATAAACACTATGACCGAGAGGTGACACAACTTTGCTGGCTCAGCGCAGGAGGATGTGACAACTTCGGGAGCCAAGACGTGGTGCACAGCTGTGGCGACCCGCAAGCCGCTGGGCAGGGTGGGTGGTGGCTGTGCTCCATCTCTGTCGCTTCAGGCCACAAAACCCCGAGGAAATGCAGGGCTAAGTATTTTCTTGCCAAGGGAAAGACGGGCTGTTCCCCCCACCCAAGTGCGCGGTTCTTTTGCAGCTCCCAGCACGGCCGGAGCTGTCGGAGAAATCTGAGCTCATTGTCACCCTCTGGGTTGATCTTAGAGAGTTCAGGCCGGGGCTAAAGAAAATCACTGCATGAGCTTTAAAGGAGTCAAACTGGAAATTGAACATGAAAAGCACACTGCATGCATTTGCAGCCGCAATTCTGCACTCCACCGAAAACATCACCGGGCGGAAATTTAACCGTATTTGGGATTTCAAGGGAGCACGGTGGTGGTTTTTGTATGTTTTATTCCATCCCGAGAGAGTATATTTTACATTACTGCTGACCATTTTCCAAAGCAAACCATACATTTTTGATTTCCTGCCCTCCAGACAGCCATTGGATTCAGTTCATGCCTACACAGTTTGAAAATCGACTTGGTGAAACTTGAAACCTTGGGAAAGTAATCCATCACTGCAAATATTTAGCCACCTTTATGTATTAATTCACTGGTAAAACTTATTTTATCCCCTGTGCATTATGCAACTGTGAGCAGTGACTGCTTTTAAAACTGCAATGCTCTGGGAAACGGTCATAAGTAATATAATTAAGATACAAGGAAGTTACAGTGTCTGTTATGTAACTGTGTTTCTTAATACATTTACAGCCGCACAGCTTGCAAATGATGAAAGTGGCACAAAGTGCAACGACTCTCATACCACCACGCTGTCTCTTCTCCACGACACGATGCCTTTTACATTTTGTCTACAAAATCTAGAAATGCATGTTGCCTTCTGGAGACATGACAGCAGCGATCAGTGCACAGAAATTATGACACAACTGTCATGACAGCAGTGTGCTGGGAGCTCGCAGACACACATCTATTCCCCGGGTGGAGCTGTCAGAGCCCGAGTTTGACAAACAAAAAAGGGCCGAGCATCAGACCAAGCGAAGTGCTCGTCAGACTGGGACTGTAGCTCTGTTCTCCTTTACTGGAGTTCACTGGCAGTCGGGTTTTTAAATAAGCACAGTTTGCTGTCTCCTTCAGAAATACCTCCGAGTCCAATTAGCAGAGATGATTCTCGGCAACTGTTGAGGAGCAAAGGGGGAGCGCCGGGTGCTTTCGATAACTCTGTAATAACTACTTGAGCCATTTATCCGTTTCTCAAAGTGCTTCTCTGAGTGAAGCAGCACAATAACTTTCCACATGAGTCTGACTGGTCTTCCTTTTCACTGTCTTATAAAATTAAAAGAATTAACAGAGGACTATCATACAAAATCAATACTCATGCTAGTCTTGCTTTGAAGATGATATATGAAGCTACAAACAGCAGCCTGTTCGCTCAGTAAACACAAAGTTGTCGTTCTTTGTATTTTGGTGTTTGGACATGTTAAACTAATAATATATAACTTAACTTATAACTTAATTTGTGAGAATTATAGGCACTGATAAGCTGATAACCAGAGTCAGGCTAGCTGTCTCTCCCTGTTTCCAGCACTGTGCCTGTGTGTTATTTCCTTGTCTAATTCTCTCCCACTATTCCTTGGTGTGGGTTATAATATTTTGTGAATTTCAGCTCACTGTTTAGCTGGGCTGCAGCTTTACTGTAGGCACTACTGTCACGATGGAGCATTTAGCAGCTGAAGAGGCAGATAAATCCTTCAGAAGGTACTAGAGACCAAAAAAAGAGCAAAAAGAGTAAGTGAGTGTTTCCCTGTACCTGCTGGATGTGCAAAGAAACTGTTTGCTGACAAGATATTTTTGTTATCAAACTTGATTAAAAAAATACATATACATATATATATAGATATATATTGATATATAGATATTTCTATTTTAAACTGCAGAAGAATCTTGTCAAAGTGAATCTAGTTTTAAATGGAACACCATCAGATTTAAGGCTTTTTATGAACAGGTGTTCAAACAAATACTGGGGCTAATTTCCTTTTTTTGGTGCTGCCATATTATTGAACACTGCCTCAGCAGATGAGGAAATATTAGCTGTTAAGATACTGAAAAATGAACTATAACTCAGTGACAGCAGATGACAAGGTATTGTCATTTTTCTGTGTGCCATCTCTGAAAATGTCTCCCCCGGAGGTGTCTCCCAGTTGAAGAATCACTCTTTTGTCTTCCACATAATGTGCTATGAAATCATTTTTTTAAAAAGAAGTGATCCTGTCAATGCAGTTGAGTCCCCAATCTGTATTCTCATCAGAAACAGCATGAAATAGTTTCTTATCAGGCTCTTCTCTTTTTTTTCCTCTTTTGATCTTTTCACAAAGAACAGTCAGTTGGGATATACCTCTTTCCTTATTCATCAAGCACTTTGCAATGAAACAATGAAAAGATTAACAATGCAATGCATCAAAGGCGGTCTTCAAAGGAAGTGCATTTTCCAGTTTTCTGGAGCTGTGCGGTGATGTAGATAACAATGGGAAGTTGAGAGGAGAGAAATAAAGGCCTTAAACCTCTCCAGGGGAAACACCTCTCCGCTGCCACTATGTTCTGGCCAGATGCAATTTCCTGAGCGCCGCACTGCTCTTCAAAGAAAAGAGAAATTGCTCCATCACAGTAGAGAGCTGAGAGAAGGCGATGCAGGGCAGTTTAAGACACAGTCTTAGACTTGTGAGCTACATAAATGAACTACAACATAAATTACCCATCCCCCTTAAATAACATAAAAACACGGAAAGGTCAATAAGATGCTTGAGTGGGTGGGGACTGCACAAACACACATGTACACACACACACTAACACACACACAGTTGCATAAAACCACTATTTACATGCCTAAAGAGTGTGCATTTCACATTCCAGTCCTAAAATGAATTATTGAGGCAGCACTAACCAAATGTTTGGAAGCGTGCGCTCACAACCACAAAGCTGTGTCAAACCCTACCAGGGAAAAGTCATGATGCAATGTTTGGGTTGCGGGAGAAGGGCACTCTGCTCGCCCAACAACTGCTGCATCATTAAAGTGCCACAGAACAACAATCTTCACCTCTGAGTTCAAGGGACTGTGTGGCCAGGGGAATCTAATATTTTCTCGTCCTCTTCTGAGGACAGCAAACTCATTAAAGACCTTGTTGTGTTTGAAGGTGGGCTGAAAGGTGATCTCGGCCCACGTAATCTTGAAAGGCCTTTCGACTTGTCATGGCAGCAAGTGTCACGGACCCACAATCCCCGGGCCTGAAAGTGAAGCAGCTAAATGGATTTCAGCCATCACTGATTTTTTTTAAAAAACACATAATAATGGCTGGCTTCATCTCTCCTGATACAGATTTCCACACTGTGACTCTCTTTACTGTGACTTTAAAATCTGCATAAGGCTGCCTATGATTGGAACTCATTAGGTTACAATAAGATAAGATAAGACTTTCCTGATCCCTAAGGGGAAGTGAACATGTCACAGCAGTACAAGAAACCTTCTTAAAATGTAGATAAAGCTCTGTTAAATTAATAAATAAAACACAGTGAGAAATAAAATTACAATTGAACACTACATACTGTTACAAGATAGACATGTATACACAAATGTACACCCTGTAACCAGTTTATTAGGGGCCCATAGATAAAACTACAACACAGTTTAATACAACAGTGTATTGAAGCTTTAGAGAGGCGCTGATCCAACTACACAATCATTTAGCATGATGTATTTTGTGGAGGTGATGAAGTGTATTGCTTTTTTTCTTTATTTTCTATTATTTTTGCCACCCTCATTGACATAAAATGTGTGGGAAAAATAATCGAAACTGGTAACTGAAGAAGTGCAGAAATGCAGAACAGTAAGTCGAAGCCACATGGAGGTGTAAATTACAAATCACTTGCTAACCTGCATTGTTTTGTTTAATTCAGTTTGAAGAATAGAAGACACTCACTGTGCTCTTTTCTCTTTGTTAAGCGGTTACATCTCCATTCAAGTGCAATTCACTACGAGGAACAGTAAGTGAACGCATCACTGTTCAACACTGATTCTTCAGTACAGTAACACATTCAATTCACTATAAAACCAGGTCTTTACAAGCATTATGTACAAGTAGCTCAGCAGCCTATTACTTTCAGTTATCACTTTATGATTTTTTCTCTGGTTTTCATAGCCTTTTGATAAGCTTTTAATGAGGTAGTAATCAGCGGCTGAGCTGACAACTGTGCTCTCAGTTACCAGTGAGGGGAGCTGCACTACTGAAAGCTATTTTCAGTGACAATGGTGACTCAGTACAGTCGGTTCATGTTGAAGATTTAAAGATTTGTTTGTACAGTACATGTACTGGACATCTCTACTCTGCAGGGCTTATTGAGGTAGGACTGTGACTCATTAAGAGTTATACTCAAGCTATTTTTATTCTTATGTAAGTTAACATGAGCTATGAGTGAACCTTCACGTAACAAGCACTATGGGTGTATTTTCTAGCCTCAGGTGGAGGAAGTTTATTCACGTAGCAGCTTTCTAGAGAAAATCACAAAATGTAAAGAGCTTGGAAATAAAAGACAAACGCAATCAACACTGAACTGAGAGTCCAAGAAGAGGGTGTCATATACTTTACAGATTATAAAGCTATTTCAGGAAAAACTGTGATCTGTGATTCTGGGCTCTATATATAAAAGTGACTTGACACCAATAGAAATGACTGAGCAAGAGCATGTGTAAACGGGCAGGTGATGAACTGGTTTGTAAAGGAATTCGCAGTTTCTGCAATTTTTGCAGTCAAAACCTCGTAGCCAGAGTCCCAGACCACCTACAACCTACAACTATTGATCAGATGACGCCCTGACCACGCAAATTACTCCAGACAGGTTTACTCCTGACCATGCAGAGTTCTTAAATTCTAAATTTAAATGAGCCATTAAAATAAAAGAGTTGCTGTTTGATACCAGAAACATCTGATAAATGAGGTGACTAATCTCCCCTCCAATCCAAACTGCATACAGAGACATACAAAAAGGCTTCCAGTAGTTTTCCTTTCACTGCGTTAGTGGGAAAAATAGTAAAATTGCCCATAAGCAGAAATATCACTTCAAAAGATGCTTCAGTGCAGCTGGTGCAGTAAGTGGCCGCATGTAGACATCCTCTTTGGTGTCTTTGTGTGTGAACGCGTGTTCCCCCTCGTCAAAAATGAATCTCCTGGCCCGGCACGTACAAGCTCGCTCTTAATCAACTCTCCTGGTTAAATCAGTTCACACACGTGACTCGGCAACACGTGATTGATCACCTAATGGATAATGTCTATAAGAGGATCTACGACTTCTTCCATACCACCGCAGACGTCCACTCAAGATAAACGGGAGTCTTCTTGGGAAAAAAAAACTGCCATTAAACTTAATCTAATCAGCTCCATGAGGCTGCTGTGTGGAATGATCAATGTTGAGCTCCAAATTAAAAATCACGTCCGATGCCAATGACTATTGGCAACAGTGTCTGGGTGCGCCAGCAGCAACAGCAGGGTTTTATGGCAAAGATATTACAGCCAGGGAGCTCTACTTTTTGCCGCAGGGGAAACCCACTTCAGCATCAGTCAGCTGCATGTGTCAGTGGACTGCTTAAACACACTTCCTTGACCAGCTCCACTGCATTGTTCCACATCTCATGGGTTTCATTTCAAAAGACTGTGGTGTGCAGCCTACGCCCCTCCTTTGTTTTGAAGTAGAAAATGATAGCAACGCAAGGATGAAAAGGTACGGTGGATGCAAACATTTACACAGAGCTGTGGGGATTCAACGAAATAAATAAGAAGCTCACAATGTTTGATCATAAGTTTTACCAAGGACGTGTCGGCACAGATTTAGAAACATATTTCTATGCAGACCGATGTGAACACACCACAATATTATCTACATAAAACAAGAAAAAGAAAGAGATCTATCATAAAAATGTAAATCTGACTTTGTATTGTAAATGTCTGCATGTGCTTCTGGGAATAAAAGACGCACATGTTAGCACAACAAACGTGCGCTGCACTGTGTGTTTTTGCAAGGGGAGGTTTCGATTCAAACCAGCAGTGCAGAAAGAAAAAACCCAGCAGCAGGTTTCCTCAGGTCAGAAAACTCTTTTTCTTCAGTTCACTCCGAGGTTTGCTCTTTCTTTGCTGTGGGGGGCTCATCATTCTTTAACTCACTATAAATAGATAATCCTATGATTTATACAGTGTGTATTGTCTGCACTCCCCAATCCAAACACCACATAAAATCATTCTGAGGGATAAAACTGGTGATATTCCACATTTTTCATATTGTAAAGCAAATCCCTTGAACACACCAAAACCAACAATGTGTTAAACACAATACTTCCTGAGCTCCCTATTCCCATCTGTGTTGCAAATGTTACTTAAACAACATTAAATTGCGTATGTCTAGGGGACTATTTTCAGCAGTGGATTTACTACCCCAGTGAGTGTTAATGGCAGCAGGACAGTGTGTGTGGGATTGACTCCAAACAGATTACAGTGCCCCTGTTCACTATTGATTGATTTGTTTTTAAAGTTCAACCATTACTAAACGTATTTTTATTATCAGAAAGTTTTTGTGTTCTTATTTGGTCAAACTTAAGATGAGTGAAAACAAGCAATGTATTTATTTTTCTGTGGTGACAGGTTAATATGAATTTACTATCTACGTGGCGCTTAGCAACCTACCTCAAGCAACTTTAACTAGTTGAATTGTAGAAAATGGAATCACACACATTATAGAAACTATTGCATGACAAAATAAAAAACAACAACATATTTTCATCATATTATAGCATTTGTAAGCTTTCCAGGGTTATGACCATGGCAGCTGACAATGCCTTTCCTCAAAATGCCAGCTCTCAAATGTTAGTCAACTGTTGCTATGGGAAACTTCAGAGGCCTGAAGCTCAGATGCTCCCAAATGGAGAAATGTGCATAATTGCTGTGGTGTTATCATAATACATTTCCTTGCAAAGAAAGTGAGAAGAAATTTATTTTAATTTGACTTTACTATTTTTTTAAACAAGGAATAAGGGGAAAAACCTTTTTCTTGTAAGTGTTTTACATAGTAAGGGGATCAATTCATTGTCAGTTTTGCTTTTGATTATAAGTAGAGAAAAACACAGAAAAGCAAATTATATTGGCAGACCTAGACTTTAATCATGGTGGCGTCGAATCTTCTTGGGAGATGACTTACCACCTTGAAGTCCTCCGCCCTGCACTCAGTGCCGTGAAAGTGGCAGGAGAGCAACATGTCGTTGATGTCGTGACCGGTGCGGTCGTAAAATTCCCGCATGTTGAAGGGTCGCGGCTTGAAGTTATGGAAGTCGGCTTTGACCTTTAGGCTCTCCAAGACACTCTCCTCCACAAGATGCATGTCCCGGATCTCGTACCTGGAAAAACGGAACGACAGAGAGAGGGGTCAAAGAAATATTTCATCCCTTTTGAGGGCATATTTTATGTATGTAAATGTTAGGTCATGTGGTGTGGATTGATGGATTTGCTTGACCATCTTCACAGTGGATAATCGCTGCCTGGTGATAAAGTAGACTTCATAAAAAAGTGAATCTCAGCCTTGAAACACTGTTTTGCACACTTTAAGGGTTTCTGAGTCTTTATCAGTGAACTTTTGCTCCAGTGAACCAACACTAAAAAATAATACAGTCCGTAATGAATCACAGGAGACAGAAAACAGAAGGTACAAGATAGTTCTTTGGTGGCATTTTCTGGCTCTGAACTGATAGCACTACCGGAGTGTAACGGTTTATTGTACAGTACATAATAAAGTTCAGACAAGAGCTGTACGGGCCCATAAAGCCAGTCGTCCATTCACTGTCAACGCAGCAGCTTCAGGCCACACAGTACTTCAACTCCGCTCTCACTTATCTGGTTGCAGACTTAGAGAAAAATGTGTTTGTTTATGCTGATTGGATTGTTTTGGCTGTAAGGATTCAGAAATTGAGTCCGAGTTCATTAGACATCCTTTTTATGTTGTTTTTTTTTATGAGTGTGTATCATTGGAGACTTTTAGTGTGGGTCCAAGAACGGCACTGTTTGTCTCTCAGTCCAACACTTTGGACCGAGATAACTCTACTTGGCAGATTCTGGAGAGTTTGATGATCTTCTGGCTTTTCGTGCAG
>JAOXYL010000050.1:13750806-13793459 GCA_028564955.1 Terapon puta | reverse complement strand
GCTACCTGCTCATCGGCAGGCAGAGCAAAGTTAGCGACTAGCTGGTGAAAATGGGGAAGCAGCCAAAGAGACAGATATTTCTCTAAGGAATTGGTAGAGACCAAAATGTAGCTGAAAAAGAGTGATCACTAAAGACACAACTCCAAATGAATGACATTTGACAATATTGCTCCCTAGCTGCTGAATATCTAAAGCAAATGTTTTCAAACCTGTTCGCATTGTTAACTGGTGGCCCCACAAAAACTCTACTTTATTATTATTACAAGTTACACAGGATGATAATATGCTAAATCTCAGTAAGTCATGTGTGTGCTTATATGGAATTCTGTATGGTACATGCCACACATCTGCATGTTAACATCCAACAGCTGCTACATGATCTAAAAGCTCAGCTAAGCCAAAGTACAGCTTGGGATTGATATCATCCAGTAGAGGCTAACAAAGAAGAGCGTGGACTGCTGAGGTAAAGTCTGAGATGTCAGAAAATGCCCGGGTAATATGGCCCTTCCTCAGGCCAAACTTTACATTCTCTGCTCGTGCAGTGAGACGAGAGTAGGATATTTGCTTCTCCATTTTTTCATCCAGTAAGCAGTTTTGTCTTCAGGTGTGTAGTGTGCATTACAGCCTCATGGGGTCGCTAGATTGGCTTGGTTCAGTCTTGCAATCAAATCACAGTATCTCGATATTCTCTTTGTTTTTTGTCTATAAAATATGTTCTTTATTAAGCTCTTCATCACAACAACACAGATTTTATTAAACTTATAATGCACTTTCAGCGTTTGGTTGCAGCGGACGTCTTATCTGTCCTCTGACGATTCCGTTTTGGTTAATTATAAGCTGAACACCTAGACCCAGTTTTTCATGAGGGTTACAACACATTGTGAGACTCTGTAAGCCCTCAAGTCCTCTCTGTCCTCTCCTCTCCCCAGGTGGGTGCTGGCTACCTTCCCGTCACCGGTTTGTGTGTACACAGAGGACCACAGCCACCCCTCTGCTGCGGTCACTGTGCCGAAACCTGGACACCCTCTAGACCCCTGGAGCCTCTGTGCACCCGTACAGTTGTGAAAGGTCAGCCCGCCCATCACCACCCTCCGTCCGTCACTGCCATCTCTTCCCCTTCCCCAACCCTCAAACCAACCCCCCTCCTCCTTCCTTCATCCTCCTAGCTTCCACACCCTTCCTCACCCACCAACCCCCATCCTCACCATGCGGCTATCCCACTGCCCTGCCATCTCGCAGCATTCCGCGGGCCCGTGCACACAGAGGCCTATTGTGTGTGCTGGGAGACGGCAGAAGGCAGCATACAGTCAGAGCACCAGAGAAAAAGGATGTGTATAGGGGCTGAAATGAGCTCAGTATTCCTGCCGCACGTTGATGCAGATCTGTAGTTGAAGTCGCTGCGGTACTCTGTGACATTGCGGCCGCAATGTCAGCCATGCTGTTTTAAAGAGAGCAGTGGCAGATGAATGTTGAATGATCGCTCTCAGCTGTGCTCTTGTTTTCAGATTACACATCCCCAGCACTTGTAGGATGCTATAAATGGCAGCAGTAATTTCATCATGATTTCTGTTTTCTCTCAGTGTTTCTTCTTCAGACAAGACATAATCAGCTGAACTTTGTAGCCTCTTTTTACTTGCTTAAATATATCAGTGACGTCAGGGTGGTTTGGTTTATCCGGATATTTGTACTATTTTAACGCACTGAGGTTTTGCTTTTTCCCTCTTTTTATAGCCCACCTATATTAACATCTGCAATACACCACAAGCTCTCAGTCACTCAGAAAGATAGAGCCCTTCTGCAAATTAACTGCAACTTCATCTTTCTTTATGTGACACTGCAACAATGCATGACCTGACACAGCAAACTAGATGCAGTGTTGGAGCAGAATGGGGCTGTATGCTCCCTATATTGTCTAAAGGCCACAGATTATTGATTCAGCTGGGTGACTGGCTGTTTAAATTCCTGAAATGTTTTCATTTCACTTCAGCAATCGTTGCTGGTTGTGGTGGCCTGTTAACCTTGAAATGACTAAAATTGGTCCAAAGAAACCAGGACCAACATACTATACCCGGGTTGACCTGAGTTGTGAGATTCAGTGATCTGATTTGAGCTGATTGTGGATCAGTTTTCAGCCTCAAACGTAATTCCAGTCTACCGAACATCTCATAGACCTGGTAGGCGAGAGCTTAGATGGTAGCTTCAAATCTTTCTTTCCTGTATGTGGAATGAGGGGGGCTCTCTGGAGGGTCGTGACCCTTGAATTACTGTGCCTCTCCTCATGACAAAGATCCCCTTTCAAGCTCGCTCACCTGGGCCTATCTACCAGAGAGGTACATCACACAGACGTTTCATCACCCTTCTGGCTCAGCTTCACAATAGATAATTCTGGCATATATGTGCCATTTTGTCAGGAATGTTGCTATGAAGGTAAATAAATCCTGTTACAGACTTACTGGGCAATTAAACTGCATATGAACAAGTCATCCAAAGACTTGTATGTGATTTCTAACTGCTGAATGCCGAAAATGTTGTTGTATCTCTAGGGAAACTTTCTTTTAAGTGAGCCCACAATATAGTAGGATTGTCTTCTTAACTGGACCTCGCAGCCTCTTGTAAATGGTCTTTGTCCAAACAGACAAGGCTCTCAGAAAATTTAACTGCAACGTGAACATGACATAACTGCACTGTTGATTGGTCAGCTCAACACTTTAAGGTTGTCCAAGGTCCGCAGATTAATCCATAATCCAAGAGACTAGACTGAAACAAACAACCCCACTGACCCAGTGCTGAGTTCCCATAGTTCCCAAAGAGTTTAACTGCAAGAGCCTCATTAACCCATACATCCGCCATTTATTTATTTATTTGTCCTCACGTGAGTATTTGAGACCTTTTGAATAAAAAAAACAACTTATTGTTCACTCAGTTAACAGGTCTTGGAGAGGACATAAAGATTAGTCACATTAGCAATTAGAGGAAAACTGTTTAATCACACAATGATTTTGTGTCTGTGAACACGCTGCACTTTTAGGTTTGTGATTTTCTTCCACATACTTTGGTTTATGGAGCTAAAGCTTTTAGCACAGATGAATCTCCAACTGAAAAGAGAGATACCAATGGATTTCAAGAACTTGGTTTAATAATGATAATTTAAATAATTTCCAAACGGTCATTGTAGTTTTCTTTAAAGATCAAACATAATTTTAGAATTGATGTGTACACTGAAACATAATTAACTTTCAGTGTGTGGCTCAATGGTAATGTGATCTTTCATTTTTCAGGATAGCCAACAAGAATGCCATTACTTTAAATTACATATTGGTCATTGTAACACAGAGATTGAAACTGAAACATATCAAGTTCTCTATCTCTGGGATTTTTTTGTTTAACTGACACAATGGCATGTAGTCGAGTCAGAGCTTGACCTGTGCTCTGCCACTTGTAGCTCCCTATTTTAACGTGAAAGTGAAGGTGCATCTCTTGGCCGGGCCAGGCCAAGCAGGTCAAGGGAGGAAGGAGGGCTCGAGTTAAAAAAAAAGATCCCTGGGAGTGTAGATGCTGCTGGATTTGAGGGGAGGGAGATGAGGTTCGGGTTTCAGCCTGACAGGGGGTCTGGGGGAAGGACTGGTATTTTGGAATATACGAAGATCCATACAAGGCACAGTGGACATAAAACCGCGGTGCTTGCCCTGACGCGGTGGGTGCAGAGTGCCAGCTGGGGCCCCGCGTTGGATTCCACTTAGATTTTGGAGGGTTTGACTGCATGGTGCCATAAGTCTCTGGGAACACACACTTAACACACCACTGACTGAGAGCCTGGTCTCGTCCGTCCCTTCACTTCTCACCCAAGCTCCTGCATGTCTAATATTTAGACATGTTCAGCTTTGTGGATTCAAGGACTGTTCTGCTACTTGTAGCATCCCAAGTTGTTTTACTATCCGTGGTCAGATGTCAGGAAGAGGATGACCGTAAGTTGCACAGTTTTTCTTGACTTTTTTTTCTTTTAACTTGTCATCAAAAAATGTGGATTGTTGCTTTGATGTACCCACTTTGTGTAGCCAGTGCAATCTTCTCTACCTGATGTCTTAGAAGAATAGAGGAAAACAGGTGAAATGTCCGTTTTTAGATGTCTAACAAGAGAAACTGTTGTTGCGTAGACACAGCAGTTACATTATATTCTTACAGTGATATCGTTATTAATTGTTTCCAATGATGTGAGTGAATTATATCAAGCAGGCTACAAATTGTCTTTCCAAGTAAGCCTCTCCATTTCTTTCTAAGTAGGATAGGTGAGGCTGTCAAGGCACATCTGTGTGGGATGGAGGACCAGGTGAACAAGTGTCCATTTGTCCTCACCTGTGTCCTGCCACTCAACCTTTCCTGCTGCATTTTCTGCTCCAACATTGTGCTATCTTTCAGCACCAAGTCTTCATAATCAAACTTATTGGTGCCTTAACTGCCTTTGGATGACCATTATGTGGGTGGTTGTCAAACAAATCAGAATTTTCTTGAAAGTCAGCCATGAAACATGAGTTTAACCGTCTTTTGAAGACACGCAGAAAATGCCCAAACCTCACCCACAGGATCTGGCTCAAGTGGATTCGGGGTTGTCATGATGTGAAGTGACAGGGTCAGACTGTGCTTGACCCTAGACTAGCAGGCTCAAAGGGTAGCAGGAGGGGAGAAGGACAGGGGACAGGGTTTCACAGCAGGGGTCAACAGATGATGGACATGTAGCTGTATTTATAGCAAGATGGGCTTAACTGCTCTCCATCTCCTCCATACAATTCTCTCTCTATTAGTTTTAATCAGCCTCTAGCATTATACAAATCTATGAATTGTCATGAAAAAATGGTGTTGGGGTAGAAAGCAGGGATGCCAGTTGCAAGTAACCAAACCCATTTCATGATTAGGGACTAAAACAGCCTTGTAACATGTGTGTGCTAAGAATCACTCTCACAAATACACTTAAAAAAAGCAAATAACAGCAGTTAGCACACCCAGCCCTGAGCTGTATACATTAAACAAATCACCCATTCTTAATTCCCTGATGTGTTTGCACTGGCGCTTGACACAGCCATGGGATCCAGATGGAGAAATTTAGAAGGACCCCGTGTTTACTTAAGGCAGCAGCTTGTCAATTGGGCACAGTATCCCTGTAAGAGAGGTTCATTCATACGAGCAGGAGTGCAGGCCTGCTGGTTAAATATACTCAGCCAACAACGTGAAATACCTCAACTAGGGCTTCAGACACAACTGTTAACTGTGGCTCCTGCTGACATTACATTTTACGCTGCTATAAAATCCTCCATATGAAAACTTGTGGCATTTTCTCACCTGCTTCATTAGTCATATTTAAAACTTGTACATTATAGTTGTTCTCCACAGCTACTACACGAGTATAGTTTATGGGTCAAACCATTCGAAACATAGGGTCACTTACTCAGTTCATTAATACATGTTCGCCGATGTGTTTAATTTCTCTGTTTTGTGCATTTTTTTTATTTCACTTGTTGTGTACTTAATAAAGTGGAAAGAGTTTTTATTTCATGCGGGATAACATTTATCTCTCTCCTTCTTCCTTCTTTGTCAATCTCCCTCATTCCCTAATCACTCATCCTCCATCTTACCCCCATACTGTTATTACTCCTCCTTCTTCCTTGGCGTGCCCCTTGACCTCCTTTCATCCTCTTACTCCCTTCTCTCAAACCAACTTTTTTTTTCTTAACAATACTTGCTATACCAACCCACAACACTGCGCAAACTCAAATACCTTTCCTTATACAATTCTCTCCTGAACCAACCTTCTCATTGCTCTTGTTCCCCACCCTCCTCCTCCACCTGCCACGCGCCCCCTGCTGGCCACCTCAGAGGAGGCAGGTGGCTGCATCCAGGACGGCCAGCAGTATAATGATAAGGATGTGTGGAAGCCCGAGCCGTGTCGTATCTGTGTGTGCGACAGCGGAGCGGTTCTGTGTGATGAGATAATCTGCGAGGAGATCAAAGAGTGTGCCAACCCTATCATCCCATCTGGAGAGTGCTGTCCCATCTGCCCTGCTGATGCCAGTGCCCCCATTGGTTGTAATTTATTTATTCACATACCCATAAATAAATTACTCTCTTAGCTTGCATTTATTTCACCCTGGCTAACACTTTTGAATGGGGAACTGCCACAGGATCCAGATATTCTGCCTGATCATGGCTGCAGTAGTCTCTGATTACAGTCTCTAGATGTGACTTTAATGGTTTTAGCTGCCTTAAACATTTAAGCTTTATGATTTGATATCATTTGATAATGATCGCCTGGTGTTCCCTATTACAAAGTGGCCCCTCTACATGCTTGGTTTGGATGGAGACCAGATAAGCCACATTAACAGGATGATTTCATTCCTGATGAATTATCTTCACATGTGTTATCTGGTTCTCACCTAAACCAGTGGAGATGCTTCTGCTCATTTCAAGTCATGACTAAGATGAAGCATACATTCACACCTAGCCTCCACTCAAAGATTTATTTGACCTATTTTCAGTCTCTTACAAAATCAAGTAATGTCAATGGGAGACTGAAGTTTTTCAAATAGTTTATATATGAGGCCTCATACTGACACAATGTTGATGAACTAATCAAATGTTTGAGGCCTTGTAAAGAGTCACTGTATTCCTCCAAGTACATGACAATTTACAATCAACTCATTCATAACCAAACAGATAGTCCAGTGTTAGAGAGTAAACAGAGTAAGTGTGTCAACAAATACTTTTGCTGCTCAGTAACGGACCTCCCAGAAATGTTTTATATCACCGAAACATAAATGGATTTTTATGGATTTGGGATAAACAATCTTTCATAACAATGTAAGATATACAACTTGGCACTTACAATACTTTTATAAGACTTTATGATGTGCACTGGAGACCAGCTATTACTATGGCTGTTAGAGCTCACTTACTATTTACCTCCTTTCACATTTTGCTTTAATGATTGGATCCAAACACTTCACCCTCATCTCCTAGTCCATGCTTGCTTCTGCTTCATCCCTCTTGAATTTACATCTCACAATTAATATAATCTGGATGGGTTCTACGCCTTCGGGTTTGGTGAATGCAATTTGATCACTTTAGCATCATTAGTTTTCCTTGCAGGTCTCCTTTCCTACGAATCACAGAGTAGAATTCAAATGTGTCAATTGTTTGCCACTGTTAATGTGTTGTTGTTCTTTTTTCCTCCTTCAAACATCCATCTGCAACATCAGAGACTGTTGGCGCTAAGGTGAGGCAGTGGGTTGTGGGAAAAAAAACTTGATATCTATTCACTTGACAAGCAACAGTATGCAAACATCATAACAATAAATAAATGGAAATGTATTCAATTATAAAAATTTGTTTCTTAGTAAAGTGTTTTAGACCACTGATATCACTTCTTTCTTTGATCACCCAGGGCCAGAAAGGTGAACCAGGAGAGATTGCAGATGTAAGTATGAATCCTCTGCAGTTAGTCAAATTGAATTAATGTCTGAAATCAATGCCACTCCATTCCTTTACAAAAAACATCAACTTTTTATGATCGACAACCCTTTTTGCCTTGTTTATTTCTGTTTGGAATGAGTAATTCCATCATTTTGTCCTCTCTTTTGGGACCTTGACATGTACAGCTCTGCCCATTCAAGCCCATGATTATCACCTACATTTTAAACATATTTCTGAAGATCTTGTTTTGTTAAATTTTACATTTCTACCCTTAACCCAGTGTTATCATTAAGGCCTGGAAAATCCATTGTTTTGTTATTGAAGATTACATTTACAGATTATCCAACTTTTTCTTGAGTTTTAAACATTTGCGATCATTAGAGAGGCAATTACCCGCTGATAAAAGTCTAACAAGTGTCCAACAATCCCTTATTGAACTTTCATGAGGAAAAACCCTGCATTCCTTGGACATAATGAACCCACTCAAATCCTCTTAGATCCTCTCAGCAACTTTGCTGCAAGTGCACATGTCAGGTGAACAGAGTCAGCCAAACCAGAGGTTAAGAGGAGGTGATGTTTTCAGCAAAACTTGCCCTGTCAAACTAAATCCTCATCAGATTGTGTTTGTGGCTTAATGCCCATCTCCTACACAGTTGGAATGTCCTTCTCTAATTTTAGCTGTTCGGAAACTGGCACAACTGGACACAGCATGAAAGACTGGTCTTGTAATAAAGAGTCATCAATAACAAAACCTTTCTTTTTATCTATGTGAAGGTTGTAGGACCAAAAGGACCACCAGGACCCATGGTAATTATTATATTTTTTATTAGATTGAGATATTTAAAAATGCAGCTAATTAAATGTGTTTTCAAGTCCAAGAATTGTTTGATGGTGCTATTTATGAGTGCATGTAATATGATTTTTGCTCTAAAAAGAAGTTTTAGCCATCTTGGGAGTCTGACTGAAGGAAAAATCTTTGTCCTTGCAGGGCCCCCCAGGGGAGCAGGGACCACGTGGAGAGGCTGGCGCTAAGGGTGATAAGGTAAGAGACAACACACAAAACAACTGAGCACATCAATCAGGGGGAAAAGTCTCATATTAACGTTGGAATGGGACTTGGGCATTGGGACACCAAATATCTTGTCAAGCTCAGCAGCTTTGATCAGTATTTCAACTTAGCCGACAGCATCCTGTATTATTTGAGACTGCAGTGTTATTACCACTCAAACATCCAAATCTTATCATCATGCTGCAGATATGAGACTTCTTCTGTCAACGTTTTGTTGTAAAAGGCATTGATAAAACAAACCGCAGAGCAGCATAACCAGCAGTTATCTAAATAAACAGCTTCATGCACTTGCACAGTTAATCACCAGGATCAAATGACTGTCCCGTTTCTCTGCATAACACAGTTGTCATTTCTTACTTTTGATCTTCTCTAGTATTCTTGGTGAGAAAATGACCCTTTCGCTTTTTCCCTAGGGAAATCCTGGACCTCGAGGAAGAGATGGTGAGCCTGGCACCCCTGGAAATCCCGGACCCCCCGGCCCACCTGGACCACCAGGGCTTGGAGGGGTGAGTCTAAGGGCACTTCTGTAACACATGAACAACAGTTCACAGATTTAAGTAGCAACACCAGACTTTTACTCCCATACCATATATCAACTGGAGATGAAAATGTTGACAGGTATGAATATATAAAGATAACTTAATGCTGAAATGCTGATTCAAGTCCCAAGTATGATCAGACTTTACCATTACTAAATCCCTTGTTGTGAACTGAACTGCTGTTTGTGCTTTTAAACTTCACTTACTACTTTCAATTTGATACATACATGGGAACAGCTCAAAATGAGTCCATAACATTATTAATTTTTAATTCAAGATCTCTGTCCCAAATGAACAGTACTATTCTCACATGGTATGCTTTCACAGAAAAATGAATTACTGTAATACTTTAGCAGTGAGTATGTGCAGGCACATACAGTCTTTGTTTCCCTTCACGGTAACTGAACCACTATTTCCGTAATTCCGTTAATGTTCCTTACTTGCTGCTGTGTCTAATGGCCCACTTAACGCAGACAAAAGAGAAAGGATACACTACATACCCTGACTCTGAGTCTCTGTCTGTTTTGTCTTTTTACAGAACTTTGCTGCTCAGATGGCCGGAGGTTTCGATGAGAAGGCCGGAGGCGCCCAGATGGGTGTGATGCAAGGACCAATGGTGAGTGGTACCATGGTCACTCTTTTGCAAAGAGTGAATGTGTGTGTGAACCTTTCAACTCTGTCAATGGCAAAACATCCTATGTGTCTCAGAACTGCTGCTGAAGACAAGTGGTAAAAAATAAACTGTAGAAGTTCACAGAGATGATTGCGATGCTGCCACCTTGTGGTTCAGTAGTTGTGCTCCAACACACAGGTTTCAGCTGACATTTTTAATCATTATCATCGTCTCTATTTTTGCTCTCTGACAACACTGAATTAAAGCTGCTTATTTTAACAAAGTATGCTGGAGCGGAAAATAGGTTTAAATGTTATCATCACTCTCAGCAGCGTTAAATTTGAATGTTTTTTAAGCCACCTACTTGGTGAACTTGTCATATTATGTGGTAAAAAGGATGTCAGGTTAACCCTCTGTGTCTTGTATTTCCCAGGGTCCTATGGGTCCTCGCGGTCCTCCTGGACCTACTGGAGCTCCTGTAAGTACATTTATTACAGCACTACATCATTTATCATTACAATTAAACAGTTGATGTGTAAATATACAGAGAAGAATTGTTGGTTTAAATAAACAGATCCCTAATATTGCTTTGTCATTTACACCTACAGGGGCCACAGGGATTCCAAGGTGCCCCCGGAGAGGCTGGAGAGCCCGGTCCTGCTGTAAGTATCAGGACAAAAATGCTAATCATAAATGGTATCATGAGCATATTTCAGTTTGCTTGTTGCTCACACTGAACTAAAAAAATCTGTTCAGCAGACTGACAGTATAAGAGCAGTGTTTCTATTCTGAAGCAAAGTCATTTTAATTGTTTGATTAGATAACTGTCATCAATGATTATCCTTTCTTTTTTTTCTTTTAATAGGGAGCAATGGGACCCCGTGGACCACCCGGACCTTCTGGAAAACCTGGAAGTGATGTAAGCGTCAAGATTTCATCTTCACATCACACCCACAACTCATTAAAACATAAGCACAAAACAAAGGTCAAAGGTTCAAGCAAAGCACACCTTTTGTGAACAAAGTAAACATTTCATGATATTCTATTTTCCCTCATTACCCTTCTACGCCCCACGCTACAATAGAGCTGTTTCACTGTATTACCTTACTATCATCTACAGTCCACCATTAATCCAACATCATAAGAACTTCTATGAGTTCTCTATGCTCTGGACCATGTGTACCACCAGGGGGCGCTAATGACTTCTAACAACACTGACTGCATTATCTTTCCATCAAATACATCTTAAGCACCTACTGTACACTGCTTTAAAAATAATCGTTCCACTTCCTGTTTGCTTCTAGGGTGAGGCTGGCAAACCTGGAAAATCTGGTGAGCGTGGACCCGCAGGGCCTCAGGTGAGCTGCTGCTGACTCAGCGATTACACCACCTGTCAATGTCAAGAGAGTAATAATAGACAGAGATGACACTAAATGTTCCTCATGTAAATACTTTGTGTTTGCATTTCAGGGAGCTCGTGGATTCCCTGGGACTCCTGGACTGCCTGGAATCAAAGGACACAGAGTGAGTGTTTCAATCATCACTACTGCATAGACCAGGAATGGAAACAAACAGCAACAGAATCACTTCAGTGAGTTTTACCTGAGGACTGACTGAGTCCTGTGTTCATGTGTCTCCGTAGGGTCATCCTGGTCTGGATGGAGCTAAGGGAGAAACTGGTGCTGCAGGAGCCAAGGTAAGACCACCACATGTATCACTTGTGATCATATCAACATTGTTTACCTTATTTATTTCTGTCTTTTAATTTTTCTAATATCTGTTGTTAACAGGGTGAGGCTGGTGCTGCTGGAGAAAATGGTGCCCCTGGACCCATGGTGAGTCTGCAGTCCTTTATCGGGTCTGCTGTATCAGTATTAGTATGCTGCTGTATTAGTTATGGGTTAATGAATTAAATCTATATGTTTCATGAGGTGCAAGATAAACTGACCAGTTGTGTTTTCTGCTTTAGGGCCCACGTGGTCTGCCTGGCGAGAGGGGACGTCCCGGAGCTGCTGGAGCTGCAGTGAGTAACTAATTCATATCTGCTTCTATCCAGTCGCCATCAATATGTTTCTAGTTTGATGTGTCCTATCTGTGAAAACGTTGAATCCTTTAGAGACTCATAACTTCACTGTCTCCTCATCATGCTGTACACAGCTGACTCTCTTGTGTTTTTGCCCTTCAGGGTGCCCGTGGAAATGATGGTTTGCCCGGTCCTGCTGGTCCACCTGTGAGTATCATCATTCCCACTTTGCATCTAAATAATCCAATTGGTTTTTCTTTTATAATATCATTGCCTTTGATAACACAGCAACAAAGTAAAAAAGACATGAATCCTAACCTGCAGATGTTTGCTCTCTCTACAGGGGCCCGTTGGTCCTGCTGGAGCTCCCGGTTTCCCAGGATCTCCAGGAGCCAAGGTTTGTACAGATCACATTCCCATACACCAGCATTTTGCTAATCCTTTATAAAGCACTTTCAGATAGTTGATTGCTTTTTATTGAGTGTGGTCAAATGGAATAAAACCCCACACACCTCTTGTTCTTGTTATATTCTACAGACTACTCCATAACCTTGGCAATGAAGAAAAAGATGAATTCGCAGTCAAGTCATATTTAGTTGACTAACTGAAAATAAAAACATAGATGTTATTTTCAATGTAGATGGATAATTTTCCTTTAATACATGTAAGAATGGTCAGAATATCAGCTTTGTCATATGGATGTTGGCTTCACAGGTAACTGAAATGTAAAACAAGTTGCTTTTTACCCACTTGTTGATGTTTTATTGCATCCTGTCAGGGAGAAGCTGGTCCAACTGGAGCCCGTGGAGCTGAGGGACAACAGGGACCTCGTGGTGAAGCCGGTACCCCAGGATCTCCTGGACCTGCTGGAGCATCGGTTCGTTTGTCATCACTCATCCTAATCATCCAGATAACTTAAAGTTCATCCAGATAACTTAAAGTTCACACAATTTGATGTTTGCTTCTCTGCCTGTATAGGGCAACCCCGGTACTGATGGTATCCCTGGAGCTAAAGGATCTGCTGTAAGTCCTCTCTGTGTGTTCATGGTTTTAGTGCACCAGCTTGTGTTACTTCATACAATCTCAGTGTTTTGTTTCATTGTGACATAATTTTCTGTCTCTCCTCTTGAAGGGTGCTCCTGGTATTGCTGGAGCTCCTGGATTCCCCGGCCCTCGTGGCCCACCTGGACCACAGGGAGCAACAGGACCTCTGGGGCCAAAGGGACAGTCTGTAAGTCACTTGGGAATTATATAAAACTCTGTGAAGTCTTTGTACTTGTTCATGTTATGATTATTTATGAATCTTTATGTCTTCTTACTTGCCCTATTTAGGGAGACCCTGGTCTTCCTGGATTCAAAGGTGAAGCTGGACCCAAGGGAGAGCTTGTAAGTGGTTCAGTTTTGACTGAATTTAAGTGTTTTTTGACTGTAAATACTATAATCATTGTAAAACATTTTTTATAATGAGAGCTATAGAGAAGATTTACTTACAATACTATTATCTCCAGGGCCCTGCTGGTCCCCAAGGTGCCCCTGGCCCTGCTGGTGAAGAAGGAAAGAGAGGCGCCAGAGGAGAGCCTGGAGCTGCTGGACCACTTGGACCCCCAGGAGAGAGAGTGAGTAAACAGGATGCACAGTTAAACTGGCACAAAGTTATATTATGAAATACTTGTTGCTATTTTATGCGCAAACTAATAAAATCTTTCTCTGTGATGCTTTCCAGGGAGCTCCTGGTAACCGTGGTTTCCCAGGTCAGGATGGTCTTGCTGGTGCTAAGGTGGGTCCTGTAGACAGTCGGGACTGATCACTAATGGCAGTGACAACTTACTGACTTAATCTGAGCAAAACAAGAAAGATACTTTTATAGTCAGAACGCTAGCTGCCATATTTCTAGCACATTGATATATAAATGTTATCATATTATGTATAACTAACTTTTGTCTTTCTCCCTCAGGGTGCCCCTGGTGACCGTGGTGTTCCTGGTGCTGCTGGGCCTAAAGGTGCTACTGGAGACCCCGGACGCACAGGAGAGTCTGGCCTCCCCGGAGCCAGAGTGAGTCCTGAATCTTTTATCATTACCAGCCGAAATACAGTCAGACAGTGTGACCTCCACAGTCTCAGACCAAATGGATATTTAGTGTTCCTGGTTTAATCTGATTGGTTTCATCTGAATTTGTGCCTTTTCAAGGTTTATCCCACATCTTGAATGATGTCAATGAGCTCTAAAATTTGTTTTTCACAGGGTCTCACTGGTCGTCCTGGAGATGCTGGTCCTCAAGGCAAAGTTGGACCCTCTGTAAGTACAATATTAACCCTTAGGTATTGTTTCCTGTCATACTTATGAAAGTTTGCAGTGTTTCAGTTACAAATTATGCTATTTTAAAAGATCACAAGCAAAAAATGATTACTGATAACAGTGAATTCACAGTTTGTTATCATGCTGGCGTTACAATGTATATATATTTGTATATATATTTTCATAGTCGTTAAATGCACAAAAAGTAAGAATGAGATGCACACGCTTACTTTAATCATTAGAGGTGTTAACCTCTTTGGTATGAGTTCTCAGCCTTATTTCTAAGACAAAAAATGGGCACTAAAAATATGATAAAACTACTATAACCCTTACTATAACACTTAACTCAGACCTTGTACTCAATATGTCCGTACAGTGTAGTGTTACTCACAATTAACAGCTGCTATGACACATATTCAGTCTTAAGTAGCCCCCTTTTTGTGTGTGCCAGTGGGACAACCTTAATGTGTGCAAGCATACTACTATGATGACTCCCAAATTAATATCTGCTATATCTGGATTTCTGTGTTGTTTAAGGTTTTTACCTTGTGTCTTTGACAGGGTGCCCCTGGTGAGGACGGTCGCCCCGGTCCACCTGGCCCTCAGGGAGCCCGTGGACAGCCTGGAGTGATGGGATTCCCTGGACCAAAGGGAGCCAATGTGAGAATTTATCTTCATACAGCAAAATGAAAATCGGATAAGATGTTTCTACAGATCATTTACTGTGAATTTCTCTTCAACAGGGTGAGCCTGGAAAGCCAGGAGAGAAGGGTATTGTGGGTCGTCCTGGTCTGAGAGTGAGTACATCTTCTTCATAAATACTCCCCTTCCTTTCAAACCTTAGAAACAGCTTCATCATGTTCTGTCCCCATATCACATTTAATAATTTAAATATCCTCTCTGAACAGGGTCTGTCTGGAAAGGATGGTGAGACAGGTCCTTCTGGACCTCCTGGACCTGCTGTGAGTATTTTCAGAGCAAAAATGTGATGCCAGATGTCTTATTTGCTCTTTGTCCTCGACTGATCACCTGTGTTTCATAGGGACCTGCTGGAGAGAGAGGAGAGCAAGGACAGCCTGGACCTTCCGGCTTCCAGGTATGTTTATTTTATAACAGTCTGGGTGACCACTCCCCAAAGAATTTTAGTAGGACCCATTTTCCAGAGTAATTGATTCAGGAAAACAGCAGACCTCTTGGTAATGGTCTAGTCTATATTTACAGAAACCATATAATTAATCCCTTTGCTGTTATTGGACAGGGTCTGCCTGGACCAGCTGGATCCCCAGGAGAGGCTGGAAAACCTGGAGACCAGGTGAGTGTTTACTCCTGCGAACCCACTAATGAACCTGTTACTTAGTATTTCTTGCATCTGTGGAGTCTACCGTTGTTGACAAACCCCTCCCACCCTTGGGATGCAAACGACAGGTATCCCAGAGCTTGTGTAGTACTGCCTACTGTACATGCCAACAGATGGTGTTTCTGAATATCCTAAAATTCCCTGAAAAACAGAGCATATGTAGAAACAGAGGGAATGAAAGATGAGCTAAAATAAGGGTGAATTTCACATTAAAGTTTTTAAGCATCAGTCTAGTTTAACTATCATTAACCAAACAAGCATTATCTGAGAATCAAACCCGCCTATAGTAGATCAATGTTACAGCTTAGTTAACATTATGATATCTTTGGTATTTATTCTCTCTTTTTTTATAATGTTCTATTTAATGATTTATTAATCTGTGTAGTCGTTGCACATACGTTGGCACTTTAATTATATGTTTTCTTACATGCCTCATTAGTCTTTGGTGACTTATGTCAGGTGGCTCATATACCAATGTATTTTCACTTTGGAAAAAAACAAAACGTATTTGCCAAGGTTAAACATCTTGGTTCCCTAAATTTAATAAGTTAAGATTTCTTCCTTTGTCTTGTAATTCCTGCAGTGGCTCTTCTGCAGTCACAGACACAAAAGCAAACTACAGGCTGAAAATACATTTTCTTTTGTGTGTAGGTAATAATGACCCCATCTATAGTAGAGCTCTGTAAAAGCTGCATTCCTTACTGCAGAATAGTTTTGATCCTAGATAAATTACTTTTTATTACATGTAACATTCTGGATTGAAGTTATATTTAGTTGCAAGATTAATTGCCTTGTCTATTCGTACTAGGACTAACAATGAAAGCTCAAGAGAGTTACAATGCAGAAGTTTCGATGTGTTGGAATAAAACTGGCCCTATTGTCTCTGTGCAGGGTGTTTCTGGAGAGGCTGGAGCCCCTGGTGCTGTTGGACCTAGAGTGAGTTTCGTTGTTCAAGCTTCTTGTCTTCATTTCCAATGAAAATCAAAGAGTAATAAAAATGCATTCCGTTAAATACATTTGATACATGAATAGTACACCAAAATCAAGGCTCATATAAAACCCTCATTTCTTGTCTTCACACCTGATAAAATAACTGAGCAATAGCTACCATTTACTGTATTTCCATTTAATCTGATGTCTTACTATTTCTGAACAGGGTGAACGTGGTTTCCCTGGTGAGAGGGGTGGTGCTGGACCTCAGGGTCTTCAGGGACCCCGTGGACTGCCTGGAACACCTGGATCTGATGGACCCAAGGTCAGTGGATGACCTTCAGACAGATTTTGGGTTTAGATTTAAATTGTAGCCTTTCTTATTACTCAGCGAGTATCATCTGTACAACAGCAGCTCCCCCACAGCTGTTATAATTACCCCCAATGCTCAGTGTGCAGCTTAAAACAACTTATCTGAGTTGACTCATTTGTGTTTGTGGTTCCAGAAGAGCATATCAAAAGATCATCGCCTGGCTGTTCTTGAAAGGCTGTAATTTAAATTATGCCTCATTGTTTGCTCAAAATGATTTCTTTTTTAATTTGATGATAACAAGAACAAAGAGGATGATTTATAATATTTTCTTAAATCCTGGAGTCTCTGCTGGTTGCCTAGCAACTTCACAGTGACAACAAGATCCCAGGAAGTTATGGCACACGGTCAAGAAATCGTCCGGCATATAACCCCCTGTAAAACTGTTGTACAGATCAAACAAACAAGATAGAAACTGTTAATCAGTGAGTTTTATCTGTGCTAGTGGGCTGGTTTTGTTACTTGTCAACTGAGATTAGCTGTTTCCCCTTGTCTTTTTTCAAGACTAAGATAGCCGCCTGTAGCTTCATGTTTACCGAACAGCCTTGAATGCTATTGATCTTCTCAACTCATTGTCTTCAAGAGAATGAATAAGCCTATTTATCAAAATGTTGAACTACTTCTTGAACTGCCAAGAAGAAATAGAGACCTCTCTAGTCAGTTTAATCTTTGGTGAATATGTTGAACATCAACATGCAGCTTTGAAAAATTCTCATTTTCTGAGAAATGGTGACCCATTTTAGATGAATAAAGAGACTCTGAAGGATCTTTACATTTTTTTTGATAGAATATTACATTTATTGAGGGCCAGTATGCCCAAACTGAGGCTCATAGGAAAATAGTAAAAGAATTTGACTGACAAGTTCTTTGCAAATTCAGGGAGCCATTGGACCAGCTGGTGCTGCTGGACCCCAGGGACCCCCTGGCCTGCAGGGTATGCCTGGCGAGAGAGGAACTGGTGGCATCCCAGGACCCAAGGGAGACAGAGTGAGTGAAGAGATTTTATTAGAAGTTGTCCAAATGGGCTTTTATTTGAATATTATAGATTATTTCATGAATGAAAAATATGCATTTAAAGACACTTGTAGTTGTGTAGTGTGTGATTAATCTTTCCTCTTTGTCCAACAGGGTGACAATGGACAGAAAGGACCTGAGGGAGTTCCTGGCAAGGATGGTGCTAGAGTGAGTACACAATAAATGTCTCATCTTGTTTTAGTCTGACATAAAGAGTGAAAACTTTATTCTCTATAATCCATCCATGCTCTTTTCTTTCCTCAGGGTTTGACTGGTCCCATTGGTCCTCCTGGCCCATCTGGACCCAACGGAGCCAAGGTAAGTGGCACAGTGTTACCCTCTGTGTTTTATAAATTGTTATCGATTGAGTCTGATTGGACAGAATGTGTGCGTGTTAACATTTATATAGTATATTTGTCATTTTGTTTGGTTTGACTGACTGATTCTTTCCTATTCAGGGAGAAACTGGACCCACTGGCCCTACTGGTGCTTCTGGCGCTCGCGGTGCTCCTGTAAGTACTTCTTTATGTTGTGCACACAGGATGCAGACTCCACAGTTGATTTAGTAGTGATGTCTGAGACTGAGCTGGTGCTACAGAACAAAACTAGAGGCCCCTTTTTCAATTACAAATGTACCAGTTGACAGTTGTTAATCCATTTTGTTTTGTGGCAACAATTTATTTTCACTCTCAACATGTTTCGTGTCACTTTAAGTGAGCTCTAACTTGGTGCAACTAAAGTGTTATTAATGTTGGTGTGTTTAATAAGGTCTCAAATGAAGTAGCATCCTTTTTCCTTGACAGACATAGATCACTAAATTAAATTTGGGCTGTGATTAAACTCAAATTGGACCAGACTGCTTCCTTCTAAAACATGTTTTCATCTATTATTGTGAAATAAAATGAGATGTCTGGCCTCAAAAACATTGATTTACATAATGAGAGTTGTAGATTTAAATTCTCTAATGTCACTCCATGTTGTAATATGTGGGAAGAATAGACTGATGACAGAACTGCACAATGCTACATTTGTCTGGCTTAATTATCACACTTTTTTTTCCCCTCTTTACTTACTTATTTATGTATCAGTAACACATCCAGAGCTTGCCCTGATAGTCTCTTATGTCCTCTTGCAGGGTGACCGTGGTGAGGTTGGTCCTCCTGGGCCTGCTGGTTTTGCTGGACCTCCTGTAAGTAAAGTCACCACAGTACTGTTTTTTTGTTCAGATGAAACTTATCTAAGAAATTGTATTTTTCATTTCTACTCATTCATCACGTTCTGCATTAATGACTGTTCTGTGTAAAACATCTAGGGTGCAGATGGTCAGCCTGGTGCTAAGGGAGAGCTTGGTGAGGCTGGACAGAAAGGAGAAGGTGGCGCTCCTGGACCTCAGGGACCATCTGGGGCTCCTGGGCCTGTGGTAGGTATTTGACATATAAATGAATGTTCTGGGACCAGATCTATGGATCATAGGTCACATGTCTGTATCCTCACAGAGCTTTTAATTAACTGTAATGTAATATCAACATGATTAATAGTTGTTGTTTCTCTTTTTCAGGGACCTACTGGCGTATCAGGACCTAAAGGAGCACGTGGTGCTCAGGGAGCTCCTGTAAGTAACTCCTATTTTTACATGAACCACACAGCACTATGACTATGTATGAGACATACAGTACATACCAGCCTTTTGGACATTAATTGATGCAGTGCATTCATTCATTTATTGGCTGCTTTAAGTAACATTCATTACACCAGCAGGACAAGGAGTGTAGGTTAATTAATTGGCAGCAATTAATTGAGAACAGAGAGAATAATTGCTCATTAATTGATTAAATTATTGATAGTTTCAGAATGCAACAAATAAATCAGAATCTAGGGAAGTCAGTCATATCTACATAGACAAATTTACAATGAAAAAAATGTTCTACTTTGATCTACTTCAAATATTAGCAGGAATGCCTCTGATTCAAGTCAATAGATGTTTGTTTGTATGAACCAGTATCATCACTCACTGTACCATGAGTCATTGGGTTTACAGCAGCAAGTCTGTGAGTCATTGTCAGAAATTCAGGGAAATAAAAAAAATAGAAACTCCTCAGTGCCTAAAGGAAAAAAATAATCAAAAGGAGGATTGTATTCAATCAACTCTTATCGTATCAAGAAAAGTACAGGTGTTACTAATGACCTTAACTGTGACTCCATTTTATTCAGTTGTCCAGTAAGCCATGTCAGTGTGACAGTAAGCCAGCATGCACAATACTAGGAGACTGAAACAGAAGCAGCTAAATGGAATTGAGCCACCATGAATTTCTATTATTCATGTCTGTGTTTCCTGTGTCTCTGGCTTAACATGCCTAAAAGATTCAGAGCATTTTTCTGTATAATTGTACAGTAGCTTAATTCTGTGCCTACAGAAAAGCATAAAGGTCATTTTTACCCAAACACAGTTACAAGAGATGTTAGTCCTTAGACCAGAACATTGTAAACTGAGATGCATTAATTATGTTTGCTGATCCTCCTTGGTAATGTGAGAACATCCTAATACACTTTAGTCATTGATGACAGGATGGATATGGATATAATTATTGAACTATTTTTCTCTTTGACAGGGTGCTACTGGCTTCCCTGGTGCTGCTGGCAGAGTTGGACCTCCTGGCCCTAATGTGAGTTTTTCATAAACAATAAATTCCAAGAGTCAATTTAAAATGATTTGTGAGTTTATTCCTGCTTCTACCCTTTGAAATTCTCTCTCTTTAAATCACAGGGTAACCCTGGTCCTGCTGGCCCCCCTGGTGCTGGTGGTAAAGACGGACCAAAGGGTGTTCGAGGTGATGCTGGTCCCCCAGGACGACAGGGAGATGCTGGGCTTCGTGGACCTGCTGGCCAACAGGGAGAGAAAGGAGAGGCTGGAGAGGATGGACCTCCTGTGAGTCTGATTTCGAGTTTGACATTGTCTCAGTTATCTGCTGTTTCAGCCTAATATTCACAAATAAACCTCACTTTACTGACAGGAGAAAAGGGTCTGGACACTTTGAATCCAGTGTGATACATTTAAATAAGAACATTTCATGACTCAGCATTCTCTCTCCTGACTCTGTAGGGTGCTGATGGGCCTTCAGGTCCTCAGGGTCTGGCTGGATCTCGTGGTATTGTTGGTTTGCCAGGTCAGCGTGGAGAGAGAGGCTTCCCTGGTCTCCCTGGACCCTCTGTAAGTGCTTTGGTCAATATATGATGTTAGATTTTTTATACTGCCATGTAAACTGTTTAAAATTAGACAGAGGCCAGATCAGACCTGTCCATTATCAGACAGGCCTTCATCTTAGTGTAGGTTTGTCTTTGACTTGCTCTACCACCATCCACAATGGTTCTATAAAATTAACATAAAATATTGTTGTGTGCCTCCAGTGTCCAAAGAGTAACTGAAATGTGATGATAACATTTCGTGTTTAGGGAGAACCTGGTAAACAAGGAGCACCTGGTTCTGGTGGCGACCGTGGACCCCCTGGACCTGTAGGACCCCCTGGACTTACTGGACCTGCTGGAGAGACTGGAAGAGAGGTCAGAACCACAAACCATTTACGCATCACTTTTGATGTCTATAAAGACAGGGATATCACTTACACTGGTAGAAAAGACTTAATCTCCACATGTACAGTATAGACAGGAATTAACACTGTTCTCTTGATGTCATCTTGTGTCTGTTTCTCAGGGTACCCCTGGATCAGATGGACCTCCTGGTAGAGACGGAGCTACTGGAGTCAAGGTGAGAGAAAGTAGTCCAAAAAATCATATGGTTTGACAAGAACCTATTAGATATTCTTATTGGTAGAAATATGTTTGTTGTTTGTCCTGAGTCTTCACCTTGTGTCCTCCTGTAGGGAGAGCGAGGTAACACCGGACCTGCTGGTGCCCCTGGAGCTCCTGGTGCCCCTGGTGCCCCCGGACCTGTTGGACCTCTTGGCAAGCAGGGAGACAGAGGAGAGGGTGTAAGTAACACATCACACTGTAATAACCAAAGGCAAAGGCACATTGTGCAGCACTAAGACACCCACACTGTTGCTTCTCTCTCTAGGGTGCTCAAGGACCTGCAGGACCCCCTGGATCTGCTGGTGCCAGAGGAATGGCTGTGAGTATCATGATCTGTAGATCCTAATGTGATTAAAAGCACTGCATGTACGCAGCCACATGTTTTAATATGTTAAACCTTTATTCCAGGGACCCCAAGGACCACGTGGAGACAAGGGAGAGGCCGGTGAGACTGGAGAGAGGGGACAGAAGGGTCACCGTGGATTCACTGGTCTTCAGGGTCTTCCTGGACCTCCTGTAAGTAATCCAGATCTACTCTCTGCAGTGCCATTTTCCATTCCACTTATACTGCATATTGTACAACCCTTCATCTGTCTGTTTCTACTATCTAATCTGTCACTGGCAGGGTCCCGCTGGAGATGCTGGAAGTTCCGGACCTGCAGGACCAGGTGGACCTAAGGTGAGAAAACTGAGCAAAAGCGAAGAGCAAAAGAGAGGGAAAAAAACTCTTTTTACATTTCCATCCTGCAGCTTTAACACCCAAGATATGTGATGGTAATGAAGGGCACAGGTTAGTCTTTTTGTAATTCTCCAATCACCTGACGACGATGGGGACAGGAAAGGCCACATTCTTTAATTACCCACTGCTGTGATAAGATGGGCAGCTGAGGCATTTTGTAATTACTCTCTGCCAGGAAAAAGAGGCAGACAGACAGGGGGGACCATGATTTGTGAAACCACTCCTGCTGAGATCGGAAATGGACTTCAATATCTATTCTAGATTAGCTAAGCACTGAGCATGATAAGAAAAATGAAGGGAAATGTCACCATACAAATAATCTTCATGCATAATAAGGCAAAGGGTCTGGAGGTGATTGGGGTAATAGAGAGAGACTGCTGGCACATTTCAAGCACTTTATCAGATTTATTTCTGTCTGATCCAGACTGCATGATGGATCTAAAAAAATAACCACTGTAGCTTCGCATAAAACGCACAAGTGAAGTTTCACATTTAAAGAGACATGTTGGTGTAAACTTTAACATTCACTGTTTCTGTAGGGACCACCTGGACCAGCTGGACCTGCTGGCAAAGATGGCTCAAATGGACAGCCTGGGCCCATTGGACCCCCTGGACCTCGTGGACGTTCTGGAGAAACTGGTCCTGCTGTACGTAACATGATGAAATAGAATGAACTCCAGCACAAGACTATATATTTGACTTTTTCAAAGTTGTCTTGGCACATCTGATTGTTATACCCACCTGATCCATTTTCTGCTTTCGCCCTCTTTTAGGGACCTCCTGGTAACGCTGGCCCCCCTGGACCCCCTGGTCCTCCTGGCCCTGGCATCGACATGTCTGCTTTCGCCGGTCTGGGTCAGACTGAGAAGTCTCCTGATCCTCTCAGGTACATGAGAGCCGACGAGGCCTCCAGCTCCCTGAGGCAGCACGATGTGGAGGTTGATTCTACACTCAAGTCCCTGAACAACCAGATCGAGAACCTGCGCAGCCCCGATGGCAGCCAGAAGAACCCTGCTCGCACCTGCAGAGACCTGAAACTGTGCCACCCTGAGTGGAAGAGTGGTAAGTGGGGCTGAAATGATAAAGAAAGGAAAAAATGTATGCCGATATGTTGACTTTCTTTTTTGTTCAGTGGGTTAAGTATGGCTACATCACCTGCAGCAGCGCTCACGCTGTGTGTGAGAAACAGAACCATACAGACAGCTTGCTTTAATATTTATACCTTTTCCTATCAATTTAATGACTGGGTGTATAAAACTTCCCCTGCCTGAATAAGAAGGTCATTTTTCTTGCTACCAAGGACAAGAGGCACAAAACCTTCATAAAGTCTCTGGACCATAACAGAAATGTCATTACCACTATGAAGCAGATCAGCTTTTTTAATCTTTAAAATGAGCAAGATACCTTGACTTTATCTGACCTAGAATTAGTACTAAATGCAAAAAGTTGGTACAACTTACTCAGCTCAGAGTGCCTCTGAACATACTTTAAAATCCTGCTATATTCTATTTAGAATACGTGACCTTCCTTCAAAATACATGTATAAATTGCTCTCTGGGTATGAGCCATTCATCTGTTTCTAGAGGACAAAAAGGGTTTGGCAAAGCTGCCTTTAGTTTATTAGGATACACTGTTTTTTAACATGATTTTCTCACCTCTCCAGGTCACTACTGGGTTGATCCCAACATTGGCAGCACAGCTGATGCCATCAAGGTTTTCTGTAACATGGAGACTGGAGAGACCTGCGTCTACCCAAGCATTGCCAAGGTGCCGCAGAAGAACTGGTGGACTAGCAAGAGCAAGGACCGCAAACACATCTGGTTCGGAGAGACCATGAATGGAGGATTCCACGTGAGTGCACGATCGCAATAAAGCATTTAAGAATATTTCTTCGCCTATAAAGCAATCTGAAAGAGACCAGAGTACAAAGAAATGACCCTTTAACGGACTTTCATCCTCTGTCTTCTGCTCCCACAGTTCAGCTACGCTCAGGATGGCCCTGCTGCCAATGCTGCCAGTGTCCAGCTGACCTTCTTGAGGCTTCTGTCCACTGAGGCCTCCCAGAACATCACTTACCACTGCAAGAACAGCGTTGCCTACCTAGACCAGGCCACAGGCAACCTGAAGAAGGCTTTGCTGCTGGGAGGCTCCAACGATGTGGAGATCCGTGCGGAGGGCAACAGTCGCTTCACATACAGCGTGTTGGAGGATGGCTGCAAGGTAAGAGCCAGAAAATGAGCTTTATTCTCCCGAGTTTTATATACATGTAAGTGTCTGTTAACACATTTCTGTACTCTCAATCAACAGAAACACACAGGCCGGTGGGGCAAGACTGTCTTTGAGTACAAAACACAGAAAACCTCCCGTCTGCCAATCGTGGACATTGCTCCTATGGACATCGGAGGAGCGGATCAGGAGTTCGGAGTGGATGTAGGCGCAGTCTGCTTCTTGTAAAGTGGAATATCACAATGGCCCCCCAAAGAAACACAGGAAATAAATAAACTCAACCATGAAACATTACACACACTTCCACAATAAAGAAGACTGGAAATTATAAAAGAAAATTGATAACTTTTTCTCTCACAAACGAAGTGCTCTCCAAGTTGTACTCCCTGGATGTTAGCACTGAAGGGCACCGGCAATATCTGTACACCACACCAGCATTCTCTGTCAACCCGCTTCCTGAGATCCAGTCATGTTTCCCATGGCCCACCGTTGACGGGAATGAGTCAGAGCCAGGAGGAAGAGGGACCAAGCGAACAAGTTATGGAGAACAGAAACATGACTTGATGTCACTTATTTATTGTCTAACCTGAATGGGCAGAGTTGAGGTAGGACTGGACGGGTTTACTTTGTAAGTACGACAAGCCCCCTTTCCACTACAGAACAGCCGCACAACCTCTGTCCCAGTCCTACTCCACCTCCCTCCATGTTTCCCTCCTGACACGCAAATTTTGAATCAGTGTAGGCAAAAATAAATATTCTCAGTAAGTAAAATCAAATCCAGGTGCTCCAGGCCAGTCCATCATGAGCCGGAGCAAAACCTTTACTGTGTATTATAAATCCTTGGTTCTATTGTTGTAAAAGTCTGTGTTTATAAACAACCAGATGGTTTTATATATATTTCCACATTATGTGTGTACATGTGTCTATATGCACACCAACACTTTTTGGAAAGTGAGGTTACATTTGGGATGTATGTTTCAATGTCCTGTACCCCTTGACTGCCCATCAGAAGAAGGCCCAGTTCTCATCTAAAAGTTTGTTTTAAAGAATTTGAGGGAAATCTGTTTCGCTTTCTTGTTTTTTTTTTCATTGTAGTCATCCAGATTGTTTAAAGCTACCTCACGCTGAAAAACAAAGTGAAAAAATGTTGAGTTTAAAATCTGAGCTGATCAGAAATTAGCTTTCAGGTGGATCTGGGGCTGAACGGCCATCTTTGCTTTGGGTTGCTCTCTCTTCAGAAGGTGCTATGAGTTCTGTAATTCAGTTTCCACCAAACGCCCCTCCATCCCCCCCGCCCCAAACCCTAATTCCCACTAGCCTCACACCACACACTCACACTCCACCCTGGAGGAGGGGTGCAGTCGGGTTAAGACAGGGGAGACAGGGGCTACTCGGAGGCCTCCTCTAGAGTCCAGATCCCCCAAAAGCTGAGCAGTGGACTCTGAGGACGGTTCCTCCAAAACAACCAGGGTGGGTTGTCTCTGTGTGTGTGAGGGCGTGTACATTTTTTGAATTAATTTTATTATGATCATTTTTGTTTTTATTTTGTTACACTTCTAATTGATGTAAATTGGAAAAATAAAAAGGAAAACCGAATTAAGAATGAAGTTGATTTTTAATTGAGTTTTGAATAAAAACACAAATGGCGTGGGGACGTATTATTTCTTCTTTCTGCAGAACCATTCATGTGTGCTTAAATGTTGTCTATTATACCTGTACTTCCTGAGGTCAGTTACTCTCAACTGTGAGTCTATGTGTGTGTGAGTGTGAAAGCTTAAGACTGTGATGGAAGTGTGTATTTTGATATGAGAGAACCTCATAACAAAAAGGAACAAAAGTACTGTATTCCCTCTGCGGTTTCAGGGTGGGGCTGGGTGTAGTTGGCTCCTGTTTGAACTAATAGGCATAAATAAAGAACATTTTCTTGACTGGAATCAAGTATTTTGTAGTTACGGTGAAGATCCATGTACTGTGGCCAGCTTCCTCTCCCATCTGTTCTGAGTAATAAAAGCTTGACGTAAGCCCTCACAGTGACATATTCTTATTTGAAATAACATAAAAGGAGACATTATCCATCCAAAATTTCTATTTACTCTACGACAGGTCTGCTTCACATATATATGAAGATATGATAAAAAAAAATTCTATTACAATTGCACAAAAATCAAAAAAAGCTAAATTAAATGCATTTGAAGGACTTTGGATATCGCAAAAACCTTTTGACGCACCAGAGGGAGCTACAACAAATGTGATCAATTTATGTGATAAAGGGACATCACTTGAGTTGGCATCAGTTGGAGTTTAAAAAGATCAAATAAAAATCTGGAGCTGTGGAGTGAGAAATTAATGAGGTAACCAGAACTGTTTGTATACATTAGCTGCTACGAGGATAATGCACCTAAATCTTCAACCATACTGTGGCAGGTTGGTTGCATTATGGGTACTGTAGGCGGCAGGTTTTGACAAGGAACAAGAACGAGGTGAACAGAAGAACTTAGTAGCGTTCCAAATCCCTTAAATTCTACACAATATATACTACATACTAGTAGTTTTGTAGTAGACCAATATGGTAGTAAGAGTAGTACACAAGCAAACTTTATCAGTGATTGATGGTATAACGTGTGGGCTGTTAATCAAACAAAAGACACATCAAAATACATTTCCTGATTGAACACTTACACTTTTAAAGTGGTTTCATCACCACCCACAATTTATTTTGTTTGCAGCTGTAAGCAGCTCCTTTGTTTTCTTTGTGCTTTGCATTGTGGGAGATAGTGTGCATCAGCAAGAAACTCAAAAATCAACCTGCTTCTCCGTAGTATGCATACAGTCTGCTTTGAGTATGCTTTACTTTGTGCCTTAATTAGTTGAAACATGCTAAATGCTAAAAAAAACAGCTTTGAATAAACGTATAGCACAGATGTGACACACTTCAGATATCTCTCATTTTGCTGCATGTATCTTGAAACAGAGCTGGAACACTTGTAGAAGTAAAATGCTCAAATCGGTGAAGTTCATCTTAATTGTTACCTCACCATGGTATCTATTTGGTATAAATGTTTTGACAAATAAAAGGGAAAAGAAGTCTTAAGTATAGCAAAAACTTTCTACATGTTTATTGACAGTCCATGATAACAACAATGACCTGTGAGTGCAAGAAGGAGGGCGACGGGTCAGTCAAGAGATGAGCTCTGTATACAGTGACTGATTGGCAAAGTCTGCAGGTCGTGCTTGAGGGCGTGGCAGCGACGGACTAACACTGAGGCCGACATGGGCAGAGCCGGCACTCAGGAAGTAGAAAGGCACGTGGGTAATCCTTCCACTGGACCAACACTGAGAACAGAAAGAGAAATGTTACACTGGGGTACAGATGGAGGTCATTTGTTTATCAGGATTTCTGTGTAGGGTTTAAAAACAGAAGACAAATATATGTATACAGAGTAAGAAACTATGATTGAAAACAAACTAAAAACAAGGAACAAAAACTGATTAAAATAAATATGATTGTGAATCACACTTTTAGTTTGTAAATGTGTAAAATCTCGCGACAGCCTAAACACTAAAACTACTGTCTACAGCAGGCAAGAGAAAATTATCATTATTATTATTTTGTAAATGATTATTTTTTTGTTCAGTGCTTTAAAGATGTTCTGAGACCTGCAGATAATCCTGTTGGCTGAAGCCACCACATTATATACTAAATATAATTCAAGGGAAGAAACAGGAAATTTAAGACTGACCACAGTGAGCAGAGCTCCGTGCTGGAAATTTGGGTGGAACTGCATCAGTCTTGGCTCTGTGCCAGGCTCCCCTTGAACAAAACCACTAAAGAGAAAGAGAAACAGTAGAAATATTCATTACATGCAGATGGGATAAGGCAGCGGTAGTAGTTCCCTGGGAAATGCAGTAGTTCTGAGCTCTACAAATATGAAATGCGTCCACACATTAAAGTACACACCATGGCAAAAGCTCAAAAATGGGGCTGGTTCTCGTCTTAAACACTGCTATGACTGCAGGCCTGTCTGCTGCCTGTGGATCACCTGAGAGAACGAGATAAGGACAGACATGAGTTATTAAAACATTACACCAAAAATAACACCAATGTAAATCTGACACGGTTTCTCTGTGGTGAGTTGGCGAAAAATGAGACAGACCTTTGAGGAGCACTGCAAGCCTCTCTCCTGTTGGGTCCCAGGCCAAACACTGGATCTCTCCACCGACACTGGCAGACAAATTGGACATTACTGAGTGACACTGCGCCGACTGTGAATGACTGTAATGTTACGTGAACTGAATATGGCCTGCTTTAATGAACATTTTCATTTCTTCCGATTTTTCTTTAGGTGTTTATATAAAATTCCTGGTTATCACTGTTTTTGATGTGGTTGAAGTAAAGGGAGAAAAAAAAGAAAAAAAGGCCAATTAGCGATTTAGTTCAGAGTTCTTACATGATGTCTCCATCTGGTGTGTTAAAGGTTGTCTCTGATAGGTCAGCCACCACCGCTGCTGCCTGTGGTCCTTTTGATGCAATTGTAGGCACACCTGCTGAATCACAATGACATCGTACACGTCAACTTCTTTTATAAAACGCTGCTTTAGTCTAAGTCAGTGACACAATAATCCATTTTTCATTCTCATTTAGAAGCAAATAATTCAAGCTGCAAATCAATTCTCCACCAGGATGTATATTCTAGAAAACACCTGGGTATTATGTATGAAGACAGATAACCTGGTGTGTCGGTGAACATCAAGGCGTAGATGACCATCTCTCCCTGCACGGTGAAGAGAAGCCGACTCCCATCCGGACTCCAACAGCCAGACTAACCAAAACAAACAAATCCAGATTGTCACTCGTTTCATAAATACGAGATTAAAGTACCTAGTAAACAATCGCTCACCTGGCATCGCCCTTTCACACATGGCCAACGCTCACAGGTCCACATCCTGGTCTCCCAAACCCTGAGGAAAGAAACTTTGCTCATCCATGTGCATGAACCCCACTTCTCGTCCATCATTATTATCTCATAACACCTGCTAAACTCCAGACTAGGCCACTAATCCCTTGCATGTTCATAAATATTCATGAAGGTGAGGCCTCCCTACTAATACAGCAAATGGCCACTGTGGTTGACACACCAATCATGAGGGAAAATTTTATACATATTCACTGGCAGCTTTACATATCTTTCACTTGAAATGTGTTTTTGTAGCTCTAAAATGAAGGTGCGAAGGAAGGAGGATTAGAAAATCTTATGAAGCTTTCGATCTCTGAAGCGTGGTCTCTAACCTGAAAAGGGCTGACGGTGTAGAAGCTAGGACGTGGCTGCCATCGGGGGACCAGGACAGGAAGGTGACCCCGCCTCCTCCAACACGCTGAAGCGGCACGCAGCTCTCTGAGGCGACGTCCCAAACCTGAAAGAGACCGAGGAATTAGAGCCCAGGATCATAGCTTCTTACGCGGTGATGAACTGTGCTCAAGAAGGAGCGGCTGCCTTTTACCATCATAGCGGTGTCCATCGGCGAGGCTGACACGAGGAGAGATCCGCTGGGGGACCAGGCGATGGAGGTGACGGGAGAGTGACCGGGGTGAGACAGAACCTGAGCACAACCAGATGAAGGCCTGGACCGATCAAAAGGAAGAAAAAAGGGAGATAAGCCTTTCAGGGTTGCAGTGGCATTCACCAAGTTAAATTTAAGACATTTTTAATACCTTGTACGACCTTTTTAGAGCATCAAATTCAATCATTTGACCAAGAGTAGAACAGAGATTACTTACCTGGTTGACAGCGAGCAGGGGTCAACATGCCACACAAGTAAACAGTTCTGACAAGCCACAGCCAGGGCGGATGCACACAGCGGCTTCCACTGCACTGCCGCTACACTCCTCTGCAGACGGTGCTTCAGTGTGGGAGTCGTGGCGCTGAGAGACAAAAGAAGATGGTGACAACGCTGCAGCGGAATGACTGAGAGGTCAAACAACGACGCCGCTCCACGAGGCTGACATGCAGTCAGATCAGGGGCGTGTGTGCAGTCTGTCCTGGTGACAAACGGCTCTGTTGTTACTGGGATCAGAAGTTCAGCGTGGCATCAAAGCCTTTCCACAGACAAGCACTGACACGCTGTTATCATGAAATGTGAAGGCTTAGACTCTCTCCCAGGGCTGGACTGAACAGATAAATCATTTTTTTCATACAGTATTTCTTTTTATATTCAGCAAGCTACAACTCCACTGTTTTGGGCTACTCCTGGTACATTAATGGTTCATGTCATTTTGTTATCTTTTACCAGTGACCATCTTCTTAGTGACAGACATGCAACATTATTCCCTGAGCTGCCCTACTGGCAGCAGCATGCTTTCTTCAGTGTATGATTACCTTTTAGGGTTGTAGATCTTAATGGAGTCATCCAACAGGGCGAGAGCAAATTTATCTGTATGAGGGTGCCAGGCAAAGGCTCGCACCACACAGTCAGACCTGGTAAAGCAAGAGGGAATAAAGACACAGGTCACTGAGCATTTAAATGATCCATTTTAAGACAAGACATTTTATTGGTCTTCTCGTTAATTCTTTGTTTAAAATACAGTTTGAAGGGAATACCTAAAATTACACATCTACAAATCAGAATCAGGTTTATTGGTGTAGACGTTAAGGAAATTTGTCTAGATGGTTTGTTGTATAGGAGACAAGTAGAGTATGAGAATAAAAATAGAAAGCAAGAAAAAAAAAATCAAAGAACCGCAACATTCAAGAACCAAAATAGAAAAAATAAAAACAGAAAATTGACTATTAAAATGTGAAGAAATTATATAAAATGTATACAGTATATCTGGTTTAAAATGAAATGAAAGATGTACACAAATGCACCACAGTTTTGCATGTATGTAAGGCTTAAACCAATGACTGATTTCATTATCCTTTAATTTGATGACTATTTTGCTGATTAATTGATTCACCACTTGGTCAATAAAACACCAGAAAACAAACAAACAATGTCCATCACTGTGTCCTAAAACCAAAAGTCATAAAATGAAGAATGACATAAACAATGAATTGATAAATGTTCTGCTTATAAACTAAGAGATGCAGCCATATTGTTGATACTGACATTAAAAACAGAGAGGCCAGATTACAAAGTTGGCACTTACCAATTCAGCACTTGTGAAAACTCAGCAATCATGTCCTCACTGCTCAACTGTGGAACAAATGACAAACAAGAAGCGTAAATTTCAAACAAATCTCAGCAAATTTCACAGTTGAGTGTATCGTCATCAACATGTTCAACCAGCGAGCACAACTTACTGTGACATGAGGAAACAAGGAGCCGCGAAAGGAGGAGACTTTTCTGAGCAATGCCAGGATACAACCAGAGCTAACTGAGAGCCATTTGGGCACTACAAGAACACAAAAGAGTTAATGTACACACACACATCAGTGGATATACTTCAGGATAAGATATTTATGTGCTAAAGCAAAGCAAAAGGTTCTGGTGCCTCATGTACCTTCTGTGTGTGAATTGGTGATCTCATTGAGCAAACCTGTGAAACCACCATCCCGCCTGAAATGGAGAGAGAAATAAGTTGCACAGGTTCTGATGTGCACACTGTGATCACCTGTGATATGTTACTGGAATACAAACAGTGCTTTGCTATAAAGTATCAACAGGCTTTGAACAGCTATTCCAAAGTCAGATTCACACACTTTTCAGTTGTCAACACCTGACAACTTACATTATTTTGTTAAATGACAAGCATACTATTAAATCAGAGAGTGATTTATAAAACTGTGAAAGAAAATGTGTGTGTTCGCACCAGGCCGCAGCACTCCTCATCCACAGGGTCTCTGAATGATCCAGGAAAGCGGCCTTGCTGCTGCTCTCTGTGCGGCTGTGGAGCTTCAGAGACTCTCGGGGGAAAAATAAACTGGGAGGACCAGACTCCTGCAGAGAAACACACACAGCACCGTGTCACAAACACCCGCAGATACAGGCATACAGGTGTAGTTGACTCTTCGCAGCACTGTCCGTAGTTTTCTCTGTCAGTCGGACCTGTTTCAGCCGGTCCTCGGTGCTGGCCCCGGAAAGCAGCTCGTTGTTGGACTCGCACAGGGTGGTCTGTCCAGTGGGCAGCGGAGGGGGAAACAGGGCCAGGGAGCACATCTTCAACCCGGGCACTGCACCCTGGAAACACACCACGTGTCAGTCAGGCAAAAACAGCAGGTCCACAAACACTGTGTACACCTCAACAGCTGACAGTAAACAAGTTAGCCGGTGAGCTAGCCGGCTAATGGTTAACTGACGGCTACGAAAAAACTCCTCTGACGTCACAGTCGCCCTTCCTATTGTGTGTCGTTGAAATTACCTAACAGTTAGTCCTGCTTTTGTTTGTTGTGCGTTTCCAAAGAGCACAAATTAAACTCCGAAATTGTCGGTGTGACGCCTTCTTACTTCAAGTCAATCCCGCCGTGTGCGCTACGGCGAGCGGGAGGGACAAATGGTGCATAGTGCGAATACTAACTGGAGGTGCTGCCCCCCTCAGGACAGAGAGCGACACTGCAGCCACGCTGAGCCAAACAGGCACCAACCTGCATGTCGTCAGAGAGCTAAGATACCTGAAGTACAGGTAACGAAGTACAGTGAAAAACAGGTGATTTTATTCAGCTTGTGCGTGGATTTCACCTGTAGTGTATTTCCTCCATATATATGACATAGTGGTATTTGACCACATTATAAACATAAACAAGCATCAGATTGGTGATTACAATTTTATTATGATGCCGTAGTGTATGTCCTCCATATATATATAAAATATTCACATGGTATTAAACCACATTATCAGCCTAATCAAGCATCTGATTGGTAATAAAACATGCCACTGTGGTGCTGTGGAGTATTTACTCCATATATATATAAAACATACTTACATGTTATTTGACTACATTACATTCATTTAAAAAGCATTTATTAGTGATTAAAATATCATTATGATGCTGTCATGGTCAGTTGCACAGCAGCATCCCCCTGTAGCCAGCGGGGACCCAGTGTGTGTTGCTCAAGGACACATCAGAAGCAGCTATTGGTCACGATCCGGCTGCAAACATAGAAACCAGGGGATGAAATGCGCCCATCAGGACACATTTTTGGGGAGATAAAAGAAGTGATGATGAGAAACTGATGCCAATTCTGTGTGTGTGTGTGTGTGTGTGTGTGTGTGTGTGCATGTGCGTGTGTTTGCTGAGTGCACCGGCAGCGCCCCCTCGCGGCGCAACTCGCCTTTCCGTGACGTCAATTCAGCACTGGGAAGGAGACAGCTCCCTCCCTCCCTCCTCCTCCGCCTCCTTCCCCCCCACCCCCCCAAAAAAAACCCAGCGCGCCTCACGTTGCATGGGTCCCCGGTTACTGATAACACAATTCGCCCGCTGGGATCCATCCCAGTAACGTGAAACTCGTGGAGACAGGAAGCTGGAGATACAACACACAGCGCGGACCGACGGCAGAGCAGCGATCCGCTCCTCGTCACCGACAAAACAGAGAGCCGAGCCCACCCCTTCACTTGACAACGCGACATCGACCGGGCAGAGAGGTATGGGAATGTCACACTATCCGGCTAAATGCTGGCTGAATTGAGAAAATCGGGCATCGCGGGACGCTGAGGCATGATGCCGCCGCGTTCACGCCGCTCAGCACTGCACCAACACACTGATGCTGCCAAGAAACCGGCCGTCGTCGAGTCGAGGGACGCGAGGAAAAAAAATCATATTTGTGCGGCGAGGGAAGGCGCACATTGTGACATATTTGTGTTGGTGCCAACGTTGAGTAAATGTGCAGACGCTGCGGCAGTTTGACTTGGCATGGAGCAGAGCAGAGCATCGGGCTTGCAATTCATGCACGTCGGCTGTGATGCTGCTGAGTGTCATCATCGCATCCTCGGTTATTTAAAGATTGATCTTCCTGCGTTTGTGCGCGTGTGGTGTGCGCGCTGCTCCCTCGCACGGGCCCGGTGCTTGTTTATTGCCTGTTTGTGTGTTTTTTCCTTTCTTTTGCTTTCCCCCCCCCCCCCATCATCACGCTCTCATTTCGCTCCTCTCATGCAGTGGTGCAGTGGAAGAAATGGTGTAGGCTATGTGAATCGGATACATGTGCTCCCTCTCTCTCTCTCTCTCTCTCTCTCTCTCTCTCTCTCCGTCACACACATGCAAGCACGCACACGCACGGACGCACGCACACACAGGCACGGACGTACGTACACATCCACACCGAGGCGGTTATGCAATTCGTCATATTCTTCGGATGCACACAATGCTCCTCGCTTGATGCATGACGGCCGACATACGCGAGCTGCTGAGTGGCTTTCGCTCTGATCTTGTGGGACACTGATGCGCCTCGGAGGGACAGTTAAGGAGCAGGTGACAGCCGGGGCTGCGGACGGCACAACCTCCTCTGGTCGATTCATTCATAAAGCCCATCTCCGCTCTGAGGTGATGGCTCCACTGGGCAGGCTGGTTCTCCCATTCATAGGCGCAGAGATGAGGCTCTGCTGCATGATTCAGACATGCTTTGGATGGGACTGAGTGGGGGGGTGGGGGGAACTGGCTGGGTGCCCAACTCACAGCACGACTCCACTTGTTTTGGTGTTTTGCTTAGCTTGAGTAGAAGGAAAGTTACTCGAGTAATGTCTTACAAGATCAGAGGAGGCGGCAGTGGTTTCAGGACTGGACAGCTCCTCATTGCAAATGGAGCTGTCCAGGGCTGAAACTCATCCACACTCACAAAACGCGATGTTTGATGAACCATTTTTAATGCATTTCTTATCTTAAATCTCCTCCTCCAGGCTTACTTCTCATCTTTCCATCCTCCATCCACCCTAACCTGCTGTGTTGGGGAAACCCCTGATGAGTGGGACCTGTATCCATGAGCCCCGTGCCCCTTCCCCTTCCCTGTCAGGCTTCAGTACTCCCATCTCAGAGCCCCCCTATCGAAGACTCGATGGAGACACCCCTGCCTGCACCCCTGAAACGGACCTGACCCCCACACAGTGTGTCCTCCGTAACGTGCTGTCCATCGACACAGGTGGACAGGCGGCGCCGGGCGGCAGCAGCCCCACTCCCAGTGATGGACCCTCAGCCCACTTTGACAACAGCGTGCTAAAACTACATGAACATGAGGCCTGCCAGTGTGGTGGCGGGGCCGAGGCAGGGCACAGTCCAGAGGCTGGCGCCGTTCGGAGCCAGTCGGACAACATTCGGCTACAATCAGGAAGTGGAGGTTTTTTGGAGGGACTGTTTGGCTGCCTAAAACCAGTCTGGACGATGATTGGAAAGGCCTACTCCACTGAACACAAACACAGCCATGAAGGTATGTGAAGATGACAATAAATGCCCAACTACGGTATCAGACCATCTGCACAGAGTATTTTAACACATAGGACAAAGAAAAGGAAGAAGAGTTTGTGAATTAAACATGCCACTGAAATGTGACATGAAAGAAATCCTATGAGCAAAATGTAGTTAAAGTATCAACTGAAAGACTTGTTCTGCAGACCAACTGCGTGTAATGGATATATTATTATATAGTACATTATTAGATTGTTTGTGATGCATCTTTAAGTACCTCATGGAGGTGGAAATCTACTGTCGGCTTTATATATAATCTGGTACTTTAGTCCAGTGGCTCCCAACCAACTGTAGGGGTCAAACAAAATCTCCAAATAAATCTGAGGTGTGGCGAGACGATTAACTGAATAAGGAGCAAATATTAGATCATCTGATATCTGTCTGCACCATGTAGAACGATGAAGCCATCCAAGATGTTTGGAGGGGAAATGCGTCTTTGGTGAAACTGCTAACATCTTACAGACATCTGCAAGGAGCCACAGCTACACACACAAGCCAAAAAGGTTTAGTTAATCTTAAACAATGCCTCATAGTTTCATAGCCTTATCATATATGTGTTATGCAAAATCTTAATCTGATTAATAATTATTAATGACAGATGTATAGTAGAGTAAAAACTACGATATTTCCTCCTGAAATGTAGTGGAGTATAAGTGTAAAGTAAAAGAAAATGAAAGTACCTGAAATTACAGTCAGCTAGGGTACTTGAGTAAATTTGCCACCACATCTTGCTGGCAGCACGACTCAGTTTATGGGTCTGTCGGTCCAGCTAACCAATGTTCATCAGCTGTGACGAGTCTTCACAGCTGGCCGGGGGAAGCGTCGTGTGCTTCTGCCTCAGCTGCAGCAGCTCTCCAGAGATCTTGACACTCCAGTGGACCTCATGAAGAATTGATCCTCCTGTCTCTTTTATTCTGCCCAGCCTGCCTCTCTTTAGTGACCATGCTCTCACAGTCGTTTAAGTAGAGTCAGTGTGACGGATGACAGACAGATTAGACTATGAGTGGATTGTTGTTTGTCCCTGATTTTTTTCCCCCTCTCTTATCTCTGGATAGAACTATAATGGTCTGCTAGAGAAGTTGTCAATATAGCATTTGTCTGAACATGGCAGGGACTTTGTATGCTTTGTATGATGTAATTGTGTCCTGCCAGCCCATTCTAATGTGTAGCATGGGCCTAACATTTACTCAGCAAACCCCCTCTGACCTCCCCTGGTCCAAACTGGCAATAGTCCATATTGACATTTCGAGGCTTTTCAATATGTGATGGGTATCATTTAAATAATTACTCAAAGGGTGTTGTTGAAAAAAATTCATTTACAATGCCCGTGTTCATTCCGTATGACGCCTCGTGCTACAACATGTACTCACTGAGCTTCTTCTTGTTGACTTGCTGGTCTGCGTTTAGAGTCCTGGGAGGTTCCTTTCGAAGAGATCTCCGACCTGCAGTGGGTGGGCAGCGGGGCGCAGGGAGCCGTCTTCCTCGGCAAGTTCCATGGAGAAGACGTGGCCGTAAAGAAAGTGCGCGACATCAAAGAGACTGAGATCAAACACCTCCGCAAGCTCAAGCACCCCAACATCATCACTTTCAAGTGAGGAAGCTCTCAATATCCAACAGGGTCACATATCACTTAATTGCATAAATCACACTTTGATATCTTCCCCTTTCTGTTCACCTGCGCTGTGTTATCTAACTGCCTTGCATCCTTATAGGGGCGTGTGCACCCAGGCTCCTTGTTACTGCATCTTGATGGAATACTGCGCCCAAGGCCAGCTGTATGAGGTGCTGAGGGCGGGCCGTAAAATCACCCCCTCCCTCCTGGTTGACTGGTCCATGGGTATCGCAGGTGGCATGAACTACCTCCACCTCCACAAAATCATCCACCGAGACCTCAAGTCCCCAAAGTAATTCGCCAAACTCGACACGGCGGGCTTAATGAGAAATTCATGCCGACAAAATTAGCCCTGAAATTTCACGAAAGATTCCCTATTACTTCCACATAAGTTGACATGTAATCTCACATTTGCAGCATGCTGATTACACATGACGACCTGGTGAAGATCTCTGACTTTGGCACCTCAAAGGAGCTCAGCGACAAGAGCACCAAGATGTCATTTGCTGGCACTGTAGCTTGGATGGCGCCTGAGGTCATTCGGAATGAGCCAGTGTCAGAAAAGGTGGACATCTGGTAAGTCTCATATACATAGACACACCAGCACCTCGCCCATCCACTTTTATTTCTATAGTAGAAGGCCAGATATTGTGTTATGATATAGTTTGTTATTTCAGTGTTTCATCGGGAGATTCATTCCTCTGTGGTCTCTTTTGTGAAAGAGATCTTGACCTCAGTGCAACTTCCTGGGTTAATGAAAGACTGGCTTCACTTTAAGGTCCTTTGGAGTGGTGCTGTGGGAGATGCTAACTGGGGAGATCCCTTACAAAGATGTGGACTCGTCTGCCATCATCTGGGGTGTGGGAAACAACAGCCTTCAGCTGCCCGTACCTGAGAGCTGCCCCGACGGCTTCAAGATCCTCCTCAGACAGTGCTGGTGAGTGACGCCTCGAAGTGGACAGTTAGAACGAGGAAAGAGAGCCAGAAAATGAGCGGATTAGAGTAGCAGCACGGGGAGGGCTTTATCGATTGCGAGTGTGCTCAGCTGTCTCTCCCATCTTGGATTTGCAGGAACTGTAAGCCAAGGAACAGGCCCTCTTTCCGCCAGATCCTTCTTCATCTGGATATCGCGTCAGCTGATGTGCTGTCCACTCCACAAGAGACATACTTCAAGTCACAGGTATGGCAGCCTCTCTTGAGTCTGGATGTGGAGGACCTGCGGCAGTACGCATTTAAATGTATGGACATGGTGTACAGAAAGAGACACAAGCTGGTTTTAAAATCCAGAAATTCTCTCTCATCAGGCTGAATGGCGAGAGGAGGTGAAGCAGCACTTTGAGAAGATTAAATCTGAGGGTACTTGTCTCCACCGGCTCGATGAGGAGCTTATCAACCGACGCAGAGAGGAGCTCAGGTCTGTTTTTTTTACTTTTGCATGCATAGTTTCACAGTAATTTTGGGTGTCATATTATACCAGATTAGTTGCAACTGGTACACAATGGCTTACACACGAGGCCACTTTCACTCCATCCCAGTACTCCATGTCATCCCTTTGTCCTCTACTGGTGGATGAAATAAGTGCCTTGAGTGCATGCTTATTGTGAACGATTCGTAATCTCTCATGCGGATGCACAATGACATCAGCAGCCTCCTTTCTTCTCAGGCATGCTTTGGACATTCGCGAGCACTATGAGAGGAAACTGGAGAGGGCCAACAACCTTTACATGGAGCTCAGCGCTGTCATGTTACAACTGGAGCTCAAAGAGAAGGAGTTGCAGAGGTATTAAAATAAATTTATGAACATGCTGTATATATTTGTAAAATGCCAATCTTCTGTACGAATTTATAAGCTACTTTGCATTTACACTTCGGTGTTTTGTTTTGTTTTTTACAGGAGAGAACAGTCCCTGGATAAGAAGTATCCAGGTTTGTTTAAGCACCACAGTTCCAGACAGAGCAGCTCCTCCAACTCCATGGACAAACTCATCAAGAAGAGAAATGTCCCACAGAAACTGCCCTCGGGAAAGAGGTGGGAGAACTCATTTTGGTCATTATTTAATAAAAGATTGATGGTGAAACAGTTAACTGAATATTCATCAGGCTTGTGGATTGTAGTTGTTGACTAATCCCTCCCACTCTTTCAGGCCAGACATCCTCAAGTCTGAGGTAATCATTCCCAAAATGGATTCCTCTGTGATGCAAGTCACTATCCCAGCCTGCCCCAACAGAAGCTCCACTTCTCCCAGCCGGTCTCGGAGGGTAAAGACCCGCCATCGCAAGCCTGGTAAAGGCAGCAGTGGGGACCTGGCTGGACTTAAGGCGAATCAGTCCTCCCCTAACAGGGACACAACCGCCCAGGCTAACGGTTCTACCACTAACACCTCCAAGCAGCTCCTGGAGCCCTCTGCAGCCCTGCGGGGCCTCAGCCACGAGCAGCAGCAGAGGCAGCTGTCCTCCTCCAGCCCAGACCTCATCTGCACCACACTAGAGGCGGACGGCCAGGGAAAAGGGGAGCCCTCTGTGGGCGGGCTCGAGAGAGGGGGGAGCCTCAGCGCCTCCGCAGGTTTAGGGGGATCAGAGGTGGGGGGTGTCGGTCTGGATGATCTCACAGAAACACCTCCACGCAGTGACACGCCGAGCGAGGATGCCGCATCGTTCCCGTTCTCCAGCAGCCCAGACTCGCCGTGTGGGAGGGGGGCGGCGGCAGGGCGGGGCTCTCTGGGATCTCCGCGTCTGCCTCACGATGGGGAGGATAAAGAGGAGGGAGCTGGGGCTGTGAGGTTGCCACGGGGGGCATCAGGGGGAATTGGGAGTCAGCACCTCACTCCTTCAGCCATTCTCTACAGGGCAGCTATCACACGCAAACAGGTACAGTGCCGGGCGTGAGTTTGTGCTCCTCTGTGTTTCTCTGGTAACACTTTGATCATTTTCACATGTGCATTTTTCCTCTTTCTGACTACAGAGGCGTGGAGTGTCATCAGAAGAGGAGGAGGGTGAAGTTGACAGTGAGGTTGAGTTACCACGGAGACGGTGAGTAACTTCCCATCCTTCGTCACAGAAAAATTCCCTCAAGCCATCTTCCCTCTCTGACAAGTTGCTGATTTATTCAGAGAACAAACAATCATTTTTAATTTGCATCATCATCATTCACACCATCAGTTGATGATTTTAAAACCTGGTTTTGTTGCTGCTTTTTTTCAATCCCTCCCTCCAGACGCCCGACAAGCATCACCAAGTGCCAGTCGGTGTCTACCTTCAGCTCAGAGAATCTGTCGGTGTCGGACGGCGAGGAGGGCCACACCACCGACCACTCCCATAGCGGCACCCCTGACGTGGTCAGCACCAACACGGACGACAGGTTGGACGACCGCAGCGACGACCTCCTCTCTCAGGGGTCGGAGATCCCGGCAGATAACACCGATCCCGCGCAAGCTTCCGACGGGCTGTCGGAGAGAGACGGAGTCCTGGGCCAGGCCAAAGCTCAGCTGGACGCTGGGCAGAATCCTAATGAGGTAAAGCTGCTCTACAGAGGATCTCATGAGTCAGTATATGTCATCTTAGAGTGATGGAAATGTGCATCTTCAAAAAAACTGGTTGAAAATAAAATATATATTTTCTCCTACAACTTAAGCTGAGTATTGTTACTTTTAAGATTTAACATAAAAATGTAAAAATAAATAAAATGCATTATTAGATTTAGCCTTTGCCCTATGACCTCATTATAAAAAAGTAGTCTTTGGTAGAAGTCTATGAGTCTGAGTGTTCTCAGATGGTTAAATAAATAACATCTCGAAGCCCAGAATGGTTACATTTACCATTAATTCATTAAAAAAAACATTAATTAAAGACCAAAATTTTTTTGTGTAGCATAGCTAAATCTTTCTTATCGTTTCATGACCATCCAGATTTATCTTGTAATTTTGAATGCAAGACTTTTCCTTGTAATGAGCATTTTTTCATTGTTGTAAGTAAACGAATTCCCATACTTCTTCCACTACTGCAAGAAAAACTTCATGTCTGCTCTCTCTCTCTACGTTTCTCATATATAGAGTCGGGCCCTGTGTGACGATTCTGACTGCGACAGTGCGGAGCTGGACCAGTCAGGCAGTGGGGAGCCCAGCCGTCCCCCCAGCGCCGGAGCATGGGTTCCACCTTCTCAGCCCTCTCCACAGATGCCCCACACGGGACCTCCGTAAATCACCGGACACTAAGCAAAGACCTCCAGCTACCTTACAGTGAACCACCATCACAGGCGTACACCAATCTGTCAGCGCAGTACATTACTGTTGTCATGAGGGATCACACCTACTTCACCACTCAGACTATGACAAGTCGGCTTATGGTGTCTCATAAGTTTGTTGGCTGGCAAACCCGCATCAGATGTCATAGGACATTTGTCATAACCTGACATCCGATATTTTGGCAGCTTGTGACATCAGATAAATGTCATTTAAGTTCAGTAGGGTTTTTTTTTAGGCAAAATAGTTACCAAGGTAACATTAGCCACTGCTCCAGTTCAGCAAAAACCCTCCACAGACGCACACGCACGCACAAGATACCACACTCGTCCTTTAAACACTCTAATCCTCACTCTGGGAGCATCCTCCATGATACTCCACACACTAATGCATCAAATACTAATGAATAATAATGTAAATATCCATTACATACCACATGAGAAATATCTAACTTTATTTTATTTGTAAGATAAAAATGTAAGACTTAAACGGTATGCAGCCCTGTGAACAAATGCATGACTACATGTTTATAATTTATGGTTCGAATGTGTCAGTTTTATATTTTGTGAAAGTTTACACTTTTTTAATCCTGAAAGTATTACTTCAGTTATTTTGTTTTTTGTTAATAAATGTCAGCACTCGAGAAAAAAAAGGAAAAAAAAAATCTAAATGGAATGAAAAATTTCACCACGACATCGACCATGATGCATAATTAGGATTCTCAGTAGGTAATATATTATTTTTTTTTAAACCTCCTACTACTGAGTTTCAAATACACATAAGACATGCTTGAGGTTTTTTTATAAAGCTTATCAAACATATGATAACTTGGGAGACCTTTGGGTTCACTCTAGATGCACTTCTGCCGTTGTTTGTGTACCAGTGTTGGAAATTGTTGGCTTTATGATTATCTTATATTAGCCGGGCGTCCGTTTGAAAGGTAGCGTGTGTTCATAGCCATGACATGCACTA
>JAOXYL010000050.1:13694062-13742408 GCA_028564955.1 Terapon puta | reverse complement strand
GACAAGACATGTAGGTACAAAACAGATAGACATGTCTTCTTCTGTGTGTATGTGTGTGTGTGTGAGTGTAGTTTTTTTTAACTCAACTGAATGGCTTTTTTTGCTGACTTTTTTCTTCATTTTGTTTTGGGTTATTTTTTGCATCACATTCACAGTCACATTGTCAATTTGAAAAAGCATAATTTAATTACAACTACATATAATCTCTGATAACAATCTTAATGAAACCAATTAATCTCTTTATTCACGTGCTGTAATTAAAATACAGCTGTAGGTATAGTTTCTGTCAACGTGTCGGCCTCATAAACAAAGGTCACTGAACAACAGGACAAACACAGTAGAGTATTTCTTTACAACTTAAACAGAAATAACTGTTTATATTTAAGACTTTTTAGACTTTTTAAAATCTTGAATGAAGGAAGATCAGGACAGTTTTGTTTGATGTGTGTCATGAAGGTCTGTCCCGTCCCCGCGCACTGCTGCAGTTATCTGTAAATCCAACAGATGGCACAATAAGTCTGTGAGTGCTCTGTGTTGGGACTCTGGACTGAGCTGTGTTCAGTCCTCTATCTAATCCAACATCATCTCTAGCTAAAAAAAAAAGCAGTCATAGTTGGATGAGTTGATGTTGATTAAGGTATTTTGAGCTCAATTATTAAAAAATGAAATGCACTGAAGAGGTAGCACTATCCATGGTCGAGTGAAGTACATTTTTTTTAAAGATATAAAACTAAATATAACAATGTTGTTACTCACAGGAATATTTTTGAATGAGTCAGCACTCTAAATATACATTTTCAAAGAGTGGCTTGCAATCGTAAGTGCTCCGTTTTAGTAACACAGCAGTACAGTGCTGATAAACCTTTTAATTATCTTACTGTCGTTGATCTCACGAGTGGTGGAAGAAGAACTACATCGTGACAATACAATGATTTGTCTTCTAAAATGAAAATAGAAAGGTATGAGCATCAAAATAAACTTCAAGCTCAAAAAATAAAAGTACTCATTATACGGAACATCAGAGGCCAGAATAAATTATGTTATATTACTGGATTTTAATTATGATTATTGATTAAAATGTGGATGTACATAGAAGAGCTCATTTTAATCACTTATATTCAGCTGGGTAGCTTGTGACCCCTCCCCCTAAATCAATAAAGTCTTGGCTCTATGATTAACAACACATCATAATTTATTTGCTGATTATATTTTATATCATGTATCTGAATATGCACTATAACTGAATGTAGGGAAGAAAATACAATACCCGCCACTGAAAAGTGGAGAAATACAAGAGGTAGTAAAAAATTGGGAATACTCGAGTAAAGTACCATAAATTACAGGACAGTGCGAGAGTAAATTATTTTCCTCCAGTTCAGTCTCACTTCATAGTCTATCCACAGAGACCCCTGCAGGCTCTGGGTTTTAGTGTTTCTGTGAGTATCCAGTGATGAAGAGTGGACAGTAACTGGATCCAGCAGGAACATGGCTGTAACATGGCTGCTTATTTCTGTACACGGTAAGCTGATTTTTATTCAAATCTGGAGAAATATCCACCATTGTGTTTTAAATAAAAATGAAATATCTGTGTGACGCTTGCACCTCTAGTCCTTAACCCCTGATGATAACAGAAAACTGCTGATACAGTATCAATGAGGCCCAAAGGGAACACTTAAGGAATCCACCTCTTGACCTGAAAATAATGAACTTCAGCTTCATTATGTGTGTTTTTCTTTATACGAAGAACATGATTGATGACTTTTCGTCTGGTGATGGATTGCCTTGTTTTCTGCGAGGCTGTTGTTTTGTTGTTTTGTCACATGATTGATGGGATAAATGAGGATCTTAATTGTCTGCTGGTGTTTATTTTGAATTAGCAGAGTAGAACTGAAGCCCTGGATTGTACAGTTAAAACCTCCGAGTGATGGCGTTGCTAAATTAGAGTCCCGTATAAGCCAGGCAAAGCAGACAAGATAGATAAAATGGAACAGTATAGCCCTATAACCATGTGTTCATGGTCTGGATGACAGGGTACTCTGCCTGAACTCACCCAGCACATGTTCATTAATCTGGTGCACATCAAAGCACCCACAATACAATTAGTCAATGGTCAGAATGGCTCGCTATTGTCTGTAACCAATCTTCTATCCCCCTGAATCGTTAATCCATTTTAAATCCAATTCTCTATCAGGACTGATGTCCCACACAGCGTGGTTTACACACTGTTATTTACATGCACGACTCATGAATCATGTTTGGCTCAGATTCATGGAGTGAAAATCGCTCTGCGTTCGATAGATTGCCTCCACACTGGAAGAAATTGAGCTCAGCTATTCAGAAAGCAGTTTGTCTCAGCACTTCCTGTTTGTTTGGGTACCACCACCCCCCACCCCCACCCCCCAAACATGAATCCAGGCAGTAGATGGTGGAGCTTGTTTTCACAAAGCCATCTGCAGTGCTGCCTGAATGGTGCCAGGCTTACAAGGCTGGTGGTGTTTTTAAAATAGAAGCATAGCTGACCAGATTTGCCCCCAACCAGAGACCGTCATGCTCTAGTAACAGGTAAAACATTCACTGTAAGCGCACCCCCCTCGGTGTGCTGCATGAACAGTGTTAGCTTAAGATCTCCCAATAAGAACACTGAGGGCTGAATAAATTATGAAGTGAAAAGCAAAGAACAAGTGTTTTTTTTTCTTTTGTCATAACAACAGATGTTTAATTAGGGTAAAAATGCCTGTTTCTTTGATCTGAAGAGCGATTGCTGAGAGATGGATTATACAGAAGAGAGGAGGTGCGAGCTCTTCAGCTTTTCCAATCAGCACAGTCTCCCTGGCCTTTTATGTACCCCCCCCCCAATTGCTTACATAATCATCTGCTTACTTTAATCTCTTGCATCTTTCCCACAGTTTGTACTTTCTCACAAGTCCCCACTTTTCAGTCACCCCCCTACTCCCCAAATTCAATGCCTCCTCCCCCCTGCTCCCTGTTTTTCTCCTTCAGTGCTTTTATCTGACATGCCCACTGGCACTCTCACTCTCTCTCCTGTCCCTCTTCCCTCCACCGGTGAGTGGTCATTGATTACTGTACATGGATTGTATGATGAAATGCCACTCGCCCACCTAACATCCTCTTGTCAGCTGCCCCTGACATCCCACTGCCTCTGTGCATTGCCGACTGTCATTGCCAGCCTGATCAGCGCTCGCCAGTGTTGCATTACCTTTCTGTGATGTGCAGATTCACATCTGGAGTAACATTCCTGCTTTGGCCAAATTGTGGAGTGTTTTGATGGTGGGCCTTTAACCAGACTCATAGTACATATTTGTTGAAGCTAGCGCAGTTTTACACTGCGGAAAACAAAGTTGTTTACAGTATTAAAATGGGAGACAAAATCCAATTTATTTTCTTCAGCTGTAAATTGTCTGCACATATTAAAGTAAATGATCTGGATTACAGTGTGAAACCTGATGACACACTCAGAGCCAGAGAGAGGGGCATCCAATTAGTCACTTAATTAGCAAGTGAATGCTGTTTTAAAAATTAAAAGTCTCGAAACGAGATGGAAAACAGAAGCGCTGCATATGAACCCAAGCCTGTACCTCCAATGTGGCCTGAGTTAAATTTGGTCTCATGGTATCTGTCTTTCCATTTGTGATGTGTGACATCCAAAACAAACAAACAAACCAAAAAAAATGGAGCATGTGTGTGTGTTTGTACTAGGAAAAAGGTTGGGATTCATGTTTGACACAGCCGTGGGCAACTTGTACAGATCTGTTAACTCACTAAAATGGAGACGCAGAGCTGCACAGTGGGACTGAATTCTCTCTGCAGGAGTGTGAACAGAACCAAAAGCCCATGCTTGTATGGTGACTGCAACGTCACCACCTTTCCTCGGCCATACTTAGACGGCCCTGCAGGGTCACAGCGAGAGAGGGCACGTGCCCGCGTAAACTGTCCAGTCAGGAACCAGAGAGGATGTAGAGCGGCTGTGACTCCCCGCTCTTTTTTTAAGCAGATCTTCCGCAAATAGGTTGCTCCCACAGAGACAAATAATTGGCGTGATATCTTGGGGGCACGAGCATGAGGAGCAGCCTGCATTTTGATGCCAACCCTCCACAGGAAGAACCCAGTTATGCGTGCCAGTGAGTACGCTCGCTGGACTCGGGTGTGTTTAGGGGAACACATGCCACTGGATAAGAGCCTAAGAAAGGGTATGGAGTTTAACGATATAGATAATATATGTAGATAGATATCAGGGTTCTGATGGCGGCTGAAACACAGCTCTGACCCTCAGGCGACACCACTTCATCTGTACCTTACATTAGTTTTATTCAGGTGTTTTGTGTTCAATTATACAGATTGAACTCTAATTTGATATATCCAGTCCTTAGATGTTTCAAATCTCCAAATGTACTGATATTCTCATAAGCCTCACCTGTACTTTGGGAAACATTACACAAATTAAACATCACAAATCTGCTAACATGAGTGTAAACTCTTTGCCTTGTTTGAATTATTTTTCCTTCTTTATTTGTTGCTCCTCCCTACTACAGAGAAATATATATCAGGAATTAAATCTAAAAATAATCAGAGATCCAAAATGGCTATCTTAGCAGCTGTAAGCGCCAGAAAACCAGAGAGTGAAAGCAACAGAGGCACACACACCTGGCAGTAACACTTTCTGAGTAATCTGAGAAACAGTTTGTTAGTCCTGGAACGAGATATTGTTACATAAAACAGATTGTCAATGACAGAACGGAGTGATCCGATCGAGCTCACAACAGAGCTTGGCAGTTGATGGTGGAACAGCTTTCTCCCTCCTCCAAAACACTCATTATATATCACACACTACTCACTGGCCTGAGCACACACAGGGAGGCCGGAGACAAAGAGAAGACAATCCCACTATTTTCACTCCCTCAGCCAACAATGTGTCACGATTTTCTATGGGTTATAATGCTGAAAAAAGCCGGTTACAAATGTCATTTAGTTACATATTCAATTTCAAAGGAGAATAAAATGCTTTGCTTGCATTGTAAATGTCAACATGTGGACTAAATGAACCACAGAAAGTCAAGTATACTATTGGTGATGGATGTGAACGTGAAGGCAGTTTCTATTTTCTTCCATCTGAAACATAAAATAAGAGAGGAAAAACACATTTAATGACAATAGTCAGCCAGACAGCTTTATCTGACGGATTTAAGCAAAATGCCGTATTGAGACATACTGTAAAAAGCACAGTAATTGGTTTGTTTTGCATCTACCTGACTTGAACCATCTTGACTTACACAGGCTGTTGGTGCTAAGCTAATTAGACATGGTCTGCTTATCTCATAAGCATTTCCCGGAAAGCTTTATAGCGGAAGAAAATAATGTACCACATTAAAGCTGTTAAACGGTATTTAACTTTTTTTTTTTGTATTTTCTAATGCAACAAAGAAACACAGATAACGATAAAATATATCAGAATAATTATATATATGCAGTATAGGTAATATGGCTGCTTGAATGGCTTCAGCCTAAGAGCACTGAAGTGGTGCACATGTCCCTGATCCCACATCTAGCCAAGCTTTGCAGGGTGATAAAATGAGCGCCTGTCTGTTGATGACAACTCAATCATCGGGACCAAAAGGCTGCCAGTGCTACAGCCTGCCAAATGAAGACGAGAGGAATCTCACCATGCGGGTGGAGTTACAGACCACTCCACCTGAACTGAGAGGCTGAACTAATTGTCTGTCTTGTTGAGCAACAGCATGTGAGGAGATTACTCTCTAATAACTTAAAGTCAGCAAAATCAGCACTATGGAGAAGAACGAGCTGAACAAAAAAAAAATTCAGTTTACAACACAACCACTGGCAGCCTCTGTGCCCCTTTGGATATCCACCCTTGGATCAGATGCAGAGTTATTAGTCATGGTCTTATCCCATCAGCCATCCTTAATGCTTGTGCTCCTGGGCATTACTCTGGAGAGGACAGATTGTCTTTTATTGTCAGTTTGATTTCAAACCAAAGATTAGTCATATTCATGCAGTTGCTGGTGGCACAGGCCTCTGCGTTTGTGTGTGTGTGTGCATGTGTGTGTCCCTGCCTATTATTGTGGTGCCTCCAAATGTTAGTGTGGCCATTATTCGCTTTGACAAACATTCATGAGTAGCCATAGCTTCGTACATTAAATGGAAAATCCACCTTAAAATGGCCCCTCACATATGTGCGCTATTAACAGCACACGGGCCACGTTGTATTGGTGATGTCACCCATAGACGAAAACCCTGTAGCTGCTCCACAGACTGTAAATAATGGAGCCACTGTGAGAGCCCAGAACAGCATCGTGTTGTCTGGGGCACGGGCAGACTGTATGCCCCCACGCTCACGCCTGCATTTTCTGAGGCAATCTGGGAAACTGACAGATGGAATACATTCAACTTTGACGACATTCAGGGCCAACATATAAGCTTAAATGAGAATTCAGCCTCTACCCAGCAGAATGTGCAAAGAGAGGATCATTTGGGAAATGCAGGCTACTGAAAGTGTAATTTCTCCGTCGACTCAGCAAATGAATGAATGAGTGAAAATAAATCAGAAAAGCAAGAAAAAACGAAAATGTATGTTACGTTAAATCTATATTTATTTTATTCATCTATTTATTTGTTTTAACGTATACTGATTAATTAATGTCATCAGTTTGAATAACATATAACCTGCTGATACTTACACGACAAGGAAGGTGACCGTGTGGGTGACGTGTTCATGTGACGTCCTGCAGGTTTGTTATGGGATGTAAGTCTCTCTCACATGCCTAGAAAAAGCACCTGAAGCTTTTCCACTGGCTGCAAAGTTACAGCAGTCAGCAGAAAACAGTCAGATAAGCTCGTGTTCAAGTAAAGCGTTTTGAAAAAGGGCCGCGCGTTGTGCTTGCTGCAAAGGCGTCAGTGAAGAATCTGCTTCATGAAACGTGACCACGGAGCTAAAGGCACTTGAGTAAAGACTACCAGAAGTATCCTGATTACAATACATTAAATAACACAGAAGAAAAAGTAGACAAATGAAAGGTTAAACTGATGTTGTTAAATGATGTAGCAGCACGTTGCATCTCAGTTGCTTTAACCTTTGAACTGAACCTCATCAGTAAGTGGACACATCTCTTTATATGTGTAACTTCTTAGCAGTTGCTCATTTATAGATCAAATATTTTCACTCCTACATTTGGGGCACGATGTGACTGAAATATGACTGAAATATGAGAAATTGTTCTGCGTTATCGACTGCTCATTATTGCAAGGGTTAGGGTTTTTTAGGTCAACTGTTTGTAAAAGCGACTGTAAAGTGTTACCACGAAAGGATTTTTATAGATTTTTTTCTGTGTCTCAGAGTTACATTTTCTGACTGTGTGACTCATGACGTCAGTATTTTTAAAGTCCTGACTGCAGCCCTGTGGGAGTTTTCTCTGATTCACATTCACATAAAACTCATCTGAATGAAAAAGCTCAAACTAGCCCACAAAGTGTAGGTTAAGCTGAACCTACTGGCCAATTCATCGATCACCAGAAAACTGAAATGCAAATTCTATGATTGGTCGATTAATTGTCTTTATTCAGTCAAAAAAAAGTAGAATGAGAGGATTTTTTTTGCTGGACAAAACTGTGTGACTCTCTGGACTGTTTATGACATTTTAGAGATAATCAGCAATAATCAGCAGATCGATCAGTGACGAATGTTCACACTGTCAAGGGACCAACTTCAAAAGTCACCGGATGACATCATCAATTATTCGATCAATTGATTACCGTCATCTCATTGAGGTAGTGGTGTGTGTGTGTGTGTGTGTGTGTGTGTGTGTGTGGTGGTGGGGGTGGGGGGGGTTGGTCGTCTGACTTCGCTGCCTTAAATCCACATCAGCCAACTGCATTTTGAATGAACCTTCCCTTTAAAGTGTCTCTCCTCTCCCCTTGAATCATCAGAGAGCATCACTCCTCAGAAACACGCCAAAGAATATTTAAAAAAAAAAAAGACAGAAACACAGAGTCTCTCTCTCTCTCTCTCTCTCTCTCTCTCTCTCTCTGTGCGCCAGAGTGATTCATCAACCACCGTTTGCTCATGAGACCGTGATTTCGGGTCCGATGAGTTCATTGTCGGAGCGCGGTGTTTGGTCGCGGGCCCTCGGATGCCCCCCCGCCCCCGCCCCCACCTCTCTCATCCCGCGTCTCGACGGAGCAAACGCCGCCGCCGCAGCAGCAGCAGCATCAGCAGCATCACCACCACCGGCAGCCTCCGAAAACTGCGTCTTCTCCGCCGCGATGGATCCCTGCGTGAGCCGGTGAGCCGCCGCGGACACGGCGCGGAGGAGCCGACGGGCTGAGACCGAGCCAGCTCCGTCTGAGGGATCCGACAACTGACAGGAGAGACACTGAGAAAGAAAAATACAGCATCTCTTTTGAAATGTTGTAGGAGCGTCTTGTTTACCTTCCCAGATAAACAGCCGGGTGACAGTGATACCACGGCCGACATGTAAGAGCTGGATAACTATTCCCGTGTGAGCGACCCCCCCCCCGCCTCTCTGCAGCGGATCCCTCTGAGATGAGAGAGGTAAGGGGGCTCTCTTTTTTTTTTTACCTTTTTACATCGGGCGTTGCGGGTTTCAGTAAAAAAAAAAAAACTGGTGAAAAAACAACTGACGGCTCGACTGGAGCTCATCAGGCTGCATTGTTGCATCGTCAACCCCCCCACCTCAAACACACACACACACACACCATCACCTCTTGAGTTGAAATTGACGATTTGCGACGATTGTTTAAAAAAATAGGTCCCTCTTCCTCACCTGTGAGTGAAGATAGGTGACTTGTAAATGTCATTTACAAATGCCCCCCCCCCCGCCTTGCTGGATGCCAAAGTCTAGTTTATGTATCTGAGGAGCAGGTCTGGGCAGAATATGTCAAAATGTGACAGGATGATGTGGAGTGAAGATGAGATGTATGATCTGCATCTGACAAAGTTGTCAAGTCTTGGCTTTCACTGCTTCTGCTGGGTGGGGGGGGGGAGTGAATTCAGAGTTTGGAGAGGGGGGGGAAAACACCCCTTTTGAGAACAATTAGGCGAATCTCTGTTAGCTTTTAACTCGGTGAAGATTTTTTGAATTAATCAGCTCTAAATTACCATTTACTTGTGCTTGGTTGGCTTTTGATGAGTATAAAAATCTCAGACTCCTTCCATCTTCCCTTTGAAGTTTCATCACTTTCACTTGCCAGAATAATTACAAAAAGAAGTCCTCTTTTTGTTGGTGTCAGAAATGTTGGTAGCGTGTGAGAAACATGTTTTCTGTTGGGGGGGTGGCAGGAGCAGCCTGATGGATCTCTGTGTGGACATAAAGCAGCACACCTCCCCTCTGATGCCGAGGATGAGGCTGCATCCGCCGGTCGATCGATAGGCAGTTTGTATCGAGGCCTCTGTTTCAGTTGTTGTTGTCGAACAGGAGTCCCTACAATTAAAAGCCCATTTTGTTAGTGGAAGGCTGATTAATAATTCATCCGCAGCTCAATGGGACCACAAATCTGTGGATGGCACACTGAGGGATGTCAGCGCGGCGGCGTGCGAGCCTCTGCCTGGCTGGCCTGAAAGGTTTACACATCACTATATAGCCTGAATGGTAAATACACCTCTCCCTGTTTTCTGAACCGGGACTTGCTTTTTAAATGCGCGCAGGATTGTTTGCTCTCATAATAAACAGCGGGAGAATAAAAGCATACAGACTCAGGAGTGCAAACAGAGCGCTGGAGAAGCTCTGGGTGTCCTGTGTAAAACGGCTCTGCTGGAGGACTGGAGGCTCTCACTAAGGTGTCAATGTCATATCTGCTGCCAGGGAGCCAACAGCCACGATGATACTGTACCAGAGAGTTTGAAGAAAGCCCAGCTGGCTCTGGTCCAGGGTGGTGGGTGTTTTTAAAACTGGCTTAGTCAGGGCTACTGCAGGGAGTGATTAGACGAGATGCTGTACGCTATCACACACACATCAGTGTGACGTCAAAGGAATTTAAAAGTCCTTTCACACCCTGTGGAGTCCTGCAATAAGTGAGCTGGTACTGCGCAAACAGTGATATTGAACACATGAAGTTGACATTTAGATGACAGTCATGCAAATTGTCTGCAGGAACACTTGTCCTGGTCTGAAAAGGTTGCGGTTGGTGGATTGTGTCTGATGAAAGCTCTTTCCAGTTTAACGAGTAACAAGTGGAGGAACTAGATACATTTACTCCAGTACTGTCAAATTTAAAGTACTTCTAATTAACTTGAGTGCTCTAATTTTATTTTTATATTAATATTTTTACTACATTTCAGTGCTGTACCTTTTACTGCACTAATTTAGGGTTGAAAGAAGTACTCAGACTGAGAAGTCAAAGCAGTCAATATCGAGAATGGTCCATTTCAGAACAACGTATACTGGGTTGTAATTATTTATGCAGTAACATGCAAGTGTCACTGCAGCTCGTAAAGGTGGAGCTCATTTTAATGACTTTTAAATGTAATTGGATTAAAAAGTATTTACAATAAAAAAGTAGCATAAAATAGAAATTGTATATTTATATCAACGATGCATTTTATGGTTGGTACTGAGCATTCAAACAAGCACATTGTTTCAAGTATTAAACTTCTGTGACTAAATAAGGTCAAAATAACAGGAAAAAAAAGTGGGTGCAGGTGAAGTAAATAAAATCAATACATACAGAGAGTGAAACGATTAAAAAGTAAACACTATGCAACATAACCATTATGAAACAAATGTATTTCTCCTCATAGGTACAATTTATTGACAAATGTGTGCTACTCAAGATTGTGGATGCAGGACTTGTATTGTGTTCCTTACATGCTTATATTGCCACTTTCACTTAAGTGACTCTCCCATCTTCTGTTTTTCGAAATGGCAGCGGGGAGAGCGCAAGTGTTAAAACCTTGTGCGTCTGACCCACCGCGTTAGAGCTGCGGCGTCGTAAAGCTTTCTGAAGTACGGGCCGAGCACGCTGGGGCGCATTAGCTGTATCACGAGAAGAGAAAGAGCAGAAATGTCACAAGGTATCGGCCTAATTGGCATTTCAATGAACACGGTCCACAGTCTCTCCTCTTCCCTCTCCCAGCCTCCTGTTCTCCGTCTGTTTTATTAACTGGCCGGCTTTCCCTCCGCCAATCTCTCCACTATATCAGCCGTACGCGGTTGGCGTGAGGTCAGTTGACAAACACAACAAGGTAATTACAATATAGTGGATTCACCAGCCTTTCATGTCACTCGTCACGCTGCGTTATATTGAATGATGTAGCGCTATAAGCCCGTCAGTTCTTGTGTTATTATGTCTGCTGCGATATAAAAAGCACGGGCCACGTTAGTCTGCCATCGCTATGGATTTGCAGTTTGAAAGGGAAAAAAGGAGACTAATGTGTTTACAGCCCGCGTGACTAAGTTTGACTCAGATAAAACAGTTTAAATATAGTGGATGTATCGTTTCAAGCTGTTGTTGCTCCATATTTACCATAGCAACAAGCCGCCGGTGGAGCAGAAGAGTGGCGCTCTGGACTCAGCCGCGCGTACACTTCCTCCTTACCACCGGCGAAGTGTCTTAGTGCTCCATCTGATCGTCTGTCGTCTCATTGTCGCCTTCTCAAGTTTGTGGTCGGCTCAAACGGAGAGGGCCAAATGGTGCGGCTTCACGGCAGAGGAGCACGACTGTCACAACTCGGCCTGACTTCGACGAGGGAAGATTTCGCGACCTCGGCCGGTGTCGCCGTCGCCCCCGTCTCCTGCAGGAGGCGGCGTGGCGTTCGGAGGTGATCAGAGTGCTCCTCCGACGCTGAGTCTGTGACCTTTCCTGTCATCGGGTCATCGCGGTCTCCTCCTTTCTCTTCTCCCTCTGTCTCCTCTCTTCACCTCTTCTCTCCTTCCCTGTCCTTTCTCTCCTCTGCTTTCATCAAACGCACACACAAAACTCTTCTTTCGTGCACTCTGGCGTCTCTCCTCCTCACTTCTTGACTCCTTTTTTTCTCTCCTCCTTTTCCTTCCTTATTTTCTCTCATCCTTGCTCCACTCTTTCTTTTCTCTTTTTTTGCATCTCCTCTCCTCTTCTCCTCTTCCATCCTATAACCTCTCTTCATATCTCCTCTTCCCCTCCTCTCCTTTTATCCTTCCTTGTCCTCTCTTTTTCATCCTTCCTCACCTCCTTTTTTACCTTACTTCCTCTCCTCTCCCTTTGTCCTCTCACCTCCTCCCCGCTCCCTCCCGTCTCCTCCTCCTCTCCTCTTCCTCTTTCATCCCTTTGTCTCCTCTCTTGTCATCTCATCTCCTCCTCTCCCGTGGTATCCTCCTCTCCTTTCATCTCGTCTCCTCTCCTCATCTCCTCCCTGCGCTCTCTCCTCTGCTCCTCTTCCTAACTGCTCTCCTCCTCTTTCATCCTTTCGTCTCCTCTCTCGCTGCATTCGCTCTACTCCCTCTTCTTACTTCTCCTCTCCTGAGCTTTTTCTCCTTTCCTTTCATCTCTCCTCCTCCTCCTCTTCTTTTATTCTTTCATATCATCTCTTGTCACCTCCTCTCCTCACTTCTCCTCCAGTTTAGAGGTTTGTTTTAATGCAGAAAAAAAAGCAACCAACAACAACAACAAAAAACCAAGGACAAAGCAAATCAAAAGGTAAACAGTCCTCCACGTCACACCAAAGGACTCTCTCTCTCTCTGTCTCTCTGTCTCTCTCTCTCTCTCTCTCTCCCTCTCTCTCTCTCTCCTGCAGCCCTTTCTCGCTATTCGTCAAATCCGAGTTGTAACAGCTCACATTTTCCACTTCTTGTATAAGAGCTGAAAATAGAAACAACTGTTTTACAGTAGGCCCCCTGACAAGCGTCTTGTTATCTCCCTGCATGTGTCATTTTACAATAAGTCCCTGCCTGGGCCGCGTCGCTGAATGGATCCTCTGACACAAATTTGCATGTTAAGCTGAACGTTCCTCACCAGGGACAATTAATCAGCGCACAGCAATTAATGAGTCTGTGTCCCCTGGTGATTAATTGTGTCTCGTGTGTCCAACACGGGGAAGATCCCGGCAACAGCTGTTTGTTCAAGCCAGCGTTTTCACGGCGGTCCGTTTTTTTTTTTTTTTTTACATTAGCATCCAGAGAATAACAGCTTCCGCGGGACAGGAAGCAGTAATAAAAATCGGGTTCAAGTGAAACGGAAAAGCTGAATAAACAGTTGATGAAGGTTTGTTTTGTTTGTTCAGCTCGCACTTTTCGATCAAGACTAATTGTTATGGACAAGGAATAAAAGCGGCCTAACGTGACTGAGAGGCATTTGTTGTGTGAAAGAAGAGGCAACACAGAGCGGCGCCAAGGAGGCTGCGGAAATAATGCAGGGTGATATTCAGAGCTCTGGGATATTTTGTTTTGCCACTACAAAGAGAATTTCTATAACCTTCGCTTGAATTTCTGGGGCAGTTCTTGGTGATTGTGTCTGTGGGTGGTTGTGTGTGTATATAGAAATACTTTTTTGGACAGGGACAGAGCTCGCAGGGTTTCACTGCAATATCCTCTGCCCTTGAATCACAAGTTGGCTTTAATTACTTCCTTGTAAATATAAGAAAACTGGTGTTCGAAACAGATTCCGCCCCTTGGAAACCTGCTTCCCTCTGGCAGGTCCAAATTAAATTCACATGCATATTCCAGGGAGCTGCACGATGACGGGGAAACGGTCTCATATTGACTTTAATGTGTTGATGGCTGAGCGCGTGGGAACACTGTGGTAAACGAAACACAAGCAAGCAGAAAAGATGGAAGGAAAAATTGCATTTTGTTGGGAATTATTATCAAGTCCTCCAGCATCGTGCAGGGGGAAAATTGATTCCTGCCTCCAGCCGCCTGCAGCAAGATACCCTCTTATTAATGCTAAGTCAAATTTATTGGGTCATCATTCGTTTTACTTTCTCACAAGTGATTGGCCGTCTTGGCTGAAATGGTCACGTGTCGCTTCACCACAAGGCCGTCAGTGGGCCCGATAGGGAGTCAGAGAGCAGATCCGAGCCTTCTGAAGATTAAACGCCATGGGATGTCTGCCTTCTGGCTTCTGCCGCCGATTACATTCGCTCACACCACGACCTGACCCCGGGTGTGCCCGTGTCACCGCCCCCGGCCCCCGAGCACCATATGGACACGGCGTCTCGTGTTATCACGCCTCTTGCCGTTGCCACTTCTCACTCAGCACACCAGAGGAGTGTTTTCACCTTTTGACACACGTGGCTCAACATTATTTCACGCACTCATACCAGTATCAGGGTCGCACATGTCAATAGCCATAATTAACACCCGTCTGACCAGGATCAGTGTAGATGTGTAAATGTGCCTGTGATTGCTTTTTTTTTTTAGCAGATATTAGGCCTGTTGAATAAAAAATGAAATAATAGGCTGAATTCATATTAATTCCAAAAGATATTTGAGATATCAAAGCATCACAAACTACATGGCCAGATTGTATAGATTATCTTTATTCTGTGAAGATTAGAAGTAGAATGAAGAAAACAGATTAGACTATTCTGTGTTTTCTGTTTATTTTTTTGATTTGGCGACACCTGTGGTTACCGTGGTAACCACACCAAGTGTGGTTTGATGCTACAGCAAACATTCCTTGAGAAGCTATTTTTCCATAAATACAACAGAGAGACAGCTGGTATATCTGTTTACGGTGTAAATAAAGCTTTATTTCCTAGGTAATAAAGTCAGTCAAAAATGAATACAATCTTATCTTTCTAACATAGTGTGAGTGGTTTTCCACATAACAGCAGAAGACAGTGAAGTTGGTTACCTTGCTGAGGGGTTGGAGGCGTGCAGCCTGTTGCCTGCAGCTTTTTATCTTGCAGCTCGCTGTGCCTGAACCTCTCTATTCTATTATTCTTTCAGAAATTAAATGCAAAATGACTGTTGCCTTTGTTTTGTAGATGCATCTTTGATAAATTAACATTAGTACATACTCCAGTAGCAAACACTTTTAGTTTCCTGTGGATGCTTCACAATAAATGCCACACCATGTTTCGCCAGTCGAGCGCTTTTAATGTGAAGCAGGAGCAATGTTCAGGCCAAAGGGAGCAAGCAGTGAGGCTGGTATCAGTGAAATAAAATTGCACAGGATTACATGTCTGTGTCAGTTTTCTGTGAATTCTTTGTACTTAGGTAGGCTGCATGGTCCCAGCACTTGAATGGCCACTACCACTCAAAACTATGAATCAGGCACACAGGTATGATCAATGTGAAAACTATGAAAGGTTTGATGAATTATTGGGTTTTATATTGTGAAAATCTTAGGTCTTACATCTCTGCACTGCAAGACCTGTATGCAAGGTAATAAACTCACACCTGATTAACCAACCCCAACACCCCTTTCGCAACACTAATCCCAACCCCACTTTTACATTTGGCCCCACTACATGAAGAACAGATTACCTCCTGCATTGGTACTGGGTGTACATAATGTTAAGGCTACTACTAACTTCTCTACTACTCTTATGATTAAAGCCCAGAAATTAAATGAATGATCACACTGAATACAGAGACTGGACTCACAAAGACCAGAGTCTCTGTGTTTGAATGTTAAACTTGAGATAACAGTTTTTCCCCGGACTAGACATATGGCATACAAAACCTAACAGCTGGACTGTGAGAGTTCCTCACGCCTTTGTGATTAGCCGCTTCAACCCACATTCACCAGAAGAGCTTGTCATAGTGTACAAAAAAAAAAAATCTAGGTCTTCATGTGCTAAAAAATGCTCCCCTCTCATTATTAGGCCTTTAATTTTAAAGAACCTACTATTTCTCAAGGAGGACGTCGACCTTTTTAATATGTTAATGTGTCTCTGCAGCAACAGCACCAACCCAGCAGTCGGTAACATGCTCCCATTAAATCATTTACCAAAAAACACTCAAATAAAACACACATTAGAGTGCTGTGTGTAGAGGGTACACACGGGGCACAGCTGTCATGCCACGAGTGTGCAGATGGCATCAAACTCAACTACCGACAAAACAAATCTTACCTCACTTCAACTTGCATTTACTGTCCACGTTACTTTGGTAGTAAGTCGTGGTCCAACCTGCAGCCGGTTGACGTGCACTTTCACTGGCACGCACGCACACAGACATTTGAGTGGAGGATTTCAGGAAGGAATACTGTAGCCCTTTTGTGAACTGCAGATTAAACTAAGCTTGAGTTGGAGACTGGGAAATCACACCATGGCTTTGCTTTGACTTAATCCTGCCTGCGCACAGTGTCAAGATCTTGCATAATAACGTGAAGTCATTGGCAGAGTTCGAGATAACAGAAAAGTTCGAAAACTGCAGGAGCATCATAACTTTCGACTATAGTGTGCGCTGAGTGCCGGGCCATCAACGGTACACGCAACTCGTGACACCTTTGCTTCCTAGAAATTACGTCACACCCTACTAATAATTTGTGATGCCAAAAATGTTTTCAGTGTAACATTATTGCCCCCTGCATTATTCTCAGTGATGCTGTTTTTTTAATGAGGGAAACTGTGCTTTTGCAACACATGCAAGTCGTAGTCTGATGGTGAAAGTACAGTGTGCAGGAATTTGACACTCGAGAAAGTTCTTTGCATCCCAGTCATGTGTGTGACTGTTCAGGCAAAAAATACGCCTTGCTCATAATAATTTTATAATATTCAGGTAGGTTTGCCAAAGATGTTTGAGGGCATTATCTTTACCATGAAAATGACCAACTATACCTGGTGCTGGACAGGTTAAGCTTCATCGAGCTGAGTCGAACCATTAAGTGATAATTTCATGATGGGTTTGTCGCTTTGCACTTAGGTCGTGCACAAGCTTTGCAGGAACGTCAGCCCATGCTTCAGGTTTGATGGCTTCAGGCTGTTTGTTTTTAATGTGCTTTTGTCGTTGGTTTCCACATGTTTTGCTGCTCCCGCACCTTGTTTATTACTTGAGCAACTTGCAACCATGTTTGGTCAAGAGAGACTTTCGAGCGCACCCACACAGCCCCTTCACTGTCAGGGCCACAGAGAGTCAAGAACAACATTCAACCCTGTGACATTACACACCCGCATCCCCTCTTCCCACTCGCGGACACGCACACAAACACGCACACAAAGTTTGACTGTAGCTGGAAGGAGTGATAGTGCACTGTGTCATCCTCAGCGGTGAGGCAATTTGAAGCCTGTCTCCCATTTCACAGATAGATGCAACACGTCCCCCAGGACTGCTAAACACAAACACTCTCATGATCACTCACCCTCACTATAACCTTGAAGCTAAATAGAACATTTACCACATGACACAAGGTGCGCGACTATATTTGTTCCTTGTAAGAGCTTTGGTCCTCTGTGCAGCTGGTCTGTCCGCTGTTAGTATATTAATTTCTACAGACCCCATACAAATATAACCAGCGCACATACAGACAACTGTATTTTCTGTGTTGCAGACATGTCCGCCTCAGGGTGTTTTAATTCACTAAACATTGTGTTTTATTCTCTCTTAATCCCTGAAGTATAAATCCTCCCAAATTAAGTTGATAAACTATGTAGAGCGCTCTCCGTTTTATCTTCGCGATTAGCCTTTTCAAGAGATTTGCATGACAATGTGGTCACATCTTCACTCTCTTAAATTCAGCGACAGCATTAGCACATACGACGGCTGCCTTTTGTTTCTGTGCTTAAGTACGCTATCGTATATATTATTCATGGTGCATTCATGTGCATTCACACTCATTGCACAAAGTGGAGCTCGTTGTGTTTAAGTAGAGCTCGGAGTCACATTAATAATTGCTAACACGCACTTCATGCAATCTTGTCATATTAGTGCTGTTCATTCATCATGGCTGTCTCCTTGTATGTTGCAAAATAAATATTTACAAGATAAAGCCAGGCGGAAGCCAACAAAATGGTATCTAGTGATCAACCACAGTACTTAATAGATTGATTCGTTCCCTTTTCATTAACGTGGGCTAATGGACAGCATCAGTGATGTGCGTTTTCACTGGATTTAGGCAGAGAATGTGTGATGTAATATAGAAACTTGCATTGCTCTGTCACTGCGGCAGGATTAGCAACACAGGCAAAGAACTGAGTTCTGCAACTCCTCTGCTGTCTCGTGTTTTCTGTGCACCTAAACCTCACAGTCGCCACTGCAGCCTATCTGTATTTCTTAAATTCCTTCAGCATGACTTGACCTCTCTCGTTGTCGTCCTTCCGTGTGACGTGTCGGTCGATGAGCGGGTCACCCTCAGCTGTCGGTTGTAAATTCCTGCCGTGAGACAGCAGGAACAGACTCCCGCCCAGCCTCCATCCTCACCCTACGGAGGTTATACGTCCTTGTTTGTGTTTCTACAGGCAGTGAGCCTTCATTGTAAACACCACTGTTGCATAATTCACAGCAGGAGGAAGGCAGCTGTTCCCGGAGACTGGCAGGTAACGAGGCAGCAAGATGCTCCAAAGCCTAACAGGATGCTGGAGGGCAAATCCAGGATGACTGGGAGATGTAATGCTGTTCCAGCCTCTCCCAAAGGGACCCCGTCTGGAAGCATGACTGTAGGTTCTGGATAAAGGAGCTTTGCCCTCCTCTTGAATGCTATACATTTCAGCAGGTATACTCACAGTCAAGCACTGGGAGCTGACTAATGACAGAGCTAATGTTAGTCTCAGATCCGCCACCTGCACGGAGAGCATCTGTCCGTCATCACGAGGCAATCTCTCTCTTTATTAATCTGTTGGGGGTAGTAATGAATTTCATCTGCAGAATTGCAAGGGCTCCCAAAGGTCACTGTTTGCACTTTCACTTCCTCTATCTCTTCATCTCTCCACCTAATCCCCTACTCCTCTGTTTTGATTTGTATATCACAAAGAGGCATATACATACCGTAAATACCATCATGTTCCTTTGTTGTTACGTTTAGTCTTTGTCATGCAAGCTGGGAAATGTTTTAGTCAGTGGCTGATACAAGATATTTGTGTCTAGAAAAAACAAAATATAATTCAAATTCAATTCAAATCAAACCAATTGATGCTCCTAAAAAGATTTATTTAGCACAGCTTCAGCACTTTGACATCAAGTCTTTGTCAGGTTAGCTCAGCTGTGAAAGAGGATCCATATATGGACTCAATGCCTGATCTGACCTACCATTGATTACAGAGTGTTCTCCCAAGTGGAGTGACAGTCATTTCAGCAAGTGAGCCAGAACAACATACATTTACATTCAAGTGATAAAGCCCTCGAATGACCAGTGCAACAAAGTCAGGTTGCTATAGAGAACAGTTGCATTTCTTTATGGCTGATGTGATGTCCTAAGTAGTAACTTTAAATCAAATCACAGTCTTTCTCTAATTAAATAGTGTTTGTGCTTAAACGTAAGCAAACTTAACTATAGCGTTGTTACATGATAAAACTTTCATTTTCATCAGTAATCTTTTAGAAGGAAATAATATTGTCTGATTTCTAATCAGATCAGTAAATGCTTTTACTTGACTCTCAAAAGAGCATAGATGTATTTTGTTGTTTGATTTTTGGATTTGAAAGACTAATGACGACAGCATATATGTCCTTTTCTACACATATATAAAGAAAGCTCACAGTTATACAATACAGTTTGAGCATGACCATGAACGTAACATCAATTGAATGCAGGATAATAAATCCATCTAGCTCAGAAAAAAATACTACTGAAGAAGATTGGGACACATAGCTCAGTAGTATAAGTGTGATTAAACAGGCTTACACAAAGAAAAGAAATTTCCTTGTATATCATATACTGGATTAAGATGGGATCAAAATGTAGCTGTACTAAATGAATCTCTTTGGAGCATCACTTCAGTGTGCAGATGCCTTTCTCTTAAACTATTTTTGCTGTCTTACCAGTGCATCAGATGAATATATAAAGTCTGCATAAAAGGTACCAGCATTGACAAACCTTTGCATTTAATAAAATATAAACTTGTACTACCTTCAATATTGATATTAGTAGATGAAACATGGTGTTTATATCTTTCTCTCTTGCTGCTCTTGTGCATATACCTACTTAGTAAACTATTTTACAGGCTAAATAATACCACTTTATCTCTGTCAAATGCAGATTGTTAGTCCTCAAGAAGAAAAAAGATTATTATATTTCATTTTATGTCAATGATTTGTAGTGGAATGCCTCAGCAGACAGTCAGCGTTCGGCCTGCAGCAGATTCCTGAACTGACTGGCCAACAGTGGTTGTTGTTCCTGCGGTAACAAGATTGATGTGTGCTCGTTGTCGGGGCTCTGTTGCTGTGAATGCTTAGCGCGTGACAGATTTGTCAAAATGTTCTCAAAGTTGAGAGGGGGTGGAAACAGAATAGAGCAAATAAGTTAGGTTTTTTTTTTTTCTGAATGGCAGAGTGAGAGGAGGGTTTCTACGAGGCGGAGAGCTCCCTGGTAGCTGTGTGGTTGTTTCTGCCTGATCCTCCTGCATACGCTTGGTCACTGCGCTGCGTAGAGTCTCATTAGTATGGGTGTCGGTGCCTCTCCTTCAGCTGAACCTGCCATGCCACTACTGTAGTAGAGCTGCTTGCCTGCCTGCCTGCATGCCGCATTGTCCCTGGATGGCCGATGCGAGGCTGCCAACTCTATCTCCTCCCAAGGATGACTGAAATGTGGGCGAGCGTCAGCAGTTGAGTGTCATGATTCAAGCAAAAGAAGATGTGCATGTTGTGCGGCGCAGTGCAGGGAAGCCTGTTTTTATATGGACGTGTATGGAACGGGGAAACATAAAGGAGGCTATTATCATTATCACCACGAACCGTGAAGCCTGCATTAGAATGAATGGAGACGACTGAAAAAGACGATTTAACTGCATGAGGGTGAAAACACTGTTTCTTTAGTTCGGATTTAATTCTACTATATATTGTAAACATACTCTGTACTATATAATAATCATGAGCCTGTCGTGTGATTCCTGGTCCTGGGACCTCGATTGCATGTCACACCAGATAAAGGCAAAATGCGAAAAAAAAAAATCATCTTGAAAAACCAACCAAGCAGCTGACATGTGATTTTGAAGTATAGCTGATAATGTGAGTATATGGTCTATTCTCACAATTCTTCATACGATCGTAGTTGGAAAAGGTTCAGCTCGTCTCACATGTTCAAAAACTGACAGCCTAGCGTAGTTGTTTGTTTACCCTGACAGTTTTTGGCTGTAGCTCCACCGCCTTTCTCAGTTCGCATCACAGGTGGTGAAGTACAGTATACGATCCAAGGACAAACCTGACAGCGAGAAGCAAAGTGACGTCATTCATAAGATCCAGCGCCTCTCGCAGCAAAGCGCGTTTGCGAGACAGGCTAAGCTTTTGGAGGTGGGAAAAGACGATATGAAAAGAGTGTGAAAGGGAGACTTCTAGAGAACACACTCCAAAACAAACAGAGACGAAAACAACACGCCAGCCAAGAAAACCTGAAGTCGGCATTCTCAGATCGTCGCATGGGAGCGAACCACATCACGAATTGGGAGGGGACCCCCAAGTATCTCATCATAAAGTAATAAATAGATATCTCGAAACTCACCCACAATACATTAGAGCAGGATGAAGGGGCATTCATACAGCCAATCATCAGGATACTGCACTGACACAACTGCCCAGCATGACAGTCCACAATCAGTAGCTCTAAATAATAGTTTAGCGTAATAAATTAGCCTGGCTCTGTTCAAATATAAAAAAATCCCAGAATCTGAATGTGGATTGTTGCATCTTTGATACGACAACACGTAAATTTGAAGTCATTTTTACGGGAGAAGGACTATGTGGGTATGTTGCCTAGCAGCCTTAAAAGGGTATCACTCCAGGGAGTCACCGCATCTGACCGCTTTGTACAGATTAACCAAACAAGATATAAGTCCTGTTAATTACTGAGCATTAGAGGTGCTGGTAGGTGGATTTGTTAACCTTTGGATTGAGCCAGGCAAGTGTTTATGTCATGCAAAGCAAAGCTAAGATAAGCTAGCTAGAACTGTCACAAAACTGTCATATTATATCATATCAGATCAGCTACTATTCATTTATTTTAAAGGCAAAAATAATAAAGCAAAAAAAAAAAAAAAACTCAACATGGACCTAAAACTCCCAAAGCTCTCCCTTTTCCTCATTCCAGTATCCAAAGCACAAATGTAAAGCAAGGTTTATACAGGCGATGAATGGGAGGAAAAGGACGAAAAGAGCTGAGCGGAGGGATGTTTATATACTCTTTCTCTGTGCACTTAGAGCCATTGTCCTTTGTCCCTCCTCCAGGCCAGAGGATAAACTCTCCTCTCACTCCCCGCTGCTCTGTCATCACTCCTGGCCTTCATTCAATCAACGTGACAATAAGATGAAACTGCGCTGCCTTTGCAAAGTCACCTGATAATGCGATATTCTGTTTTTAGCCTTTGCAGCACCGGCTCATCTATTCCGAGCGCCGCCGCGTTTCAAGAAACGCCACGCAACACAAGGAATCAGAGATAAAACTTGTTATTATTAGAGCCTCACTTTGAGGTGCATTGATGTGATGTTACATAAACCGGTAGACAATGCTCGGCTTTGTTGTGCTGTGATTGCACCTTGGGCCCCGCTGCGTTTCCCACTAAATCTAACTTTGAGACATCGCATTTCTGTCGTCATGGTTTCTTAGACCTCCCTCCCCCCTCGCGCCAGCTCCATGTAATGCACGCCGCGGGAGTGAGATCTTTTCCAGGCATGACTTGGAGACACCGTCACCCACCAGCTTTGCACCCCGTGTGCTCACAGTAAGACCTATTGACATGTTGCCTCAGTGTTTTTGATAATGCATTTGGTACTGGTAGATAAGAGGCCCATACATCAAGCGTGGCAGGTCTGTCGAGCAGCAGCCCCACCTCATCACTTATATTCTCTCATTCATCCCGTACAATCGTTTTTGTCTTTGGTGCTCCCACGCATTTGTGTTTACCTACTTTTATATTTCGCTCTCTGTTCCCAGGTTTCTATCCTAAACGCTCCTTCGTTTATTTTCCTTCATTGTCCTTTTCTTCTGTCAAGCGTCTCTCCTTGTCTCTGCCCTTGTTACTGTCTGTTCCCTCTTTTTTAACGTTCTTGCCATCCTGGCACAGAGTCTGTCGCACCGAGGCTCGACTCAAATTTCAGCTTGACTCAGACTTTCTCCTCCACTCCCTTCTCATTTCACTGAGGCTTTAATTAATGTAGTTTTTTTTTAAAATAAACAATAGGGTGCAACGCTACCCTCTTCCTCGTCTTGCAGTTAGCAGCAGCCGGAAAGAAATGGAAAAAGTAAACACCTGGCGGAAAATGTATTTAAAAATTAGGGTGGTCTGGGCATGAAATTAGTGGCGTTAGCAGCTCCTGGGGGTAAACAGGGTGGGACAGGCTCATTTGTCACAAGCTGAAGCCTTAAAGGCAGAGCAGACTCGGCCAAACAGGTGTACGCCACAGACGAAGTGTCAGCTGAAATACCGGCCCCTGTGGTACGGCAAGGAGGTCGTTGGTGTCAGTTATTAGTTTCTGTTGGCATCTTTCATCATCACACCGTGATCTCAATGATGCTGCCATCCCCGGTGCTGATGAAGACAAACATGGTGGTGAAGTCTCTCTCTTGAAGGTTAGCTTAACCCCCTCTCCCAAATTAGGTGTTGAAGTGTACGTGGTGCTGAGCAAGCACTGAACATCATTGCCTATTAAAACTGACATATATACATTAATGTATATATATAAATGTGTGTGCGTGGGAATACACATAAATAAAACATACATCATCGTACATAATGTATCACATCATCTATAACTGCAACAGATCTGACAGGTGATATGATACCTTCACCAGCTCAATCGACAGTCGCCGGCTAGAAATGAGAAGACTTGTTTATATTAAATATTTTTTTGAGGTCTGCCACATAAATTGCACAGGTGCTGTGTGAAAATGGAAAACTTAATCGTAACTAAGGGGGGAGGAGGTTTAAACAATGGTCTTGTTTTAAATTATACTTAAGGGTGTAGAGGCCGCACCTTAGAAAAATGCGCGGGGAAATCAATTCTCCAAAACTCATCAGTGTCGGTTCTGGCCGGGTTTGATTCATGGGACACCTCCTCTATTGATTGGGCCTGCTTTGTTCCGAGATCAAGGCCTCCCTCCTGGCTCAACATGTGGTCAGGATTTGCATTCAGCATTTTATTATCAAAGACTTTTCAGCATGCTGGCACCCAAAATGCTGATCGCCGCTTCTGAGTGATGTATCCTTGAACAAAGAAACTGTAACTTTTGCATTATTTATGTGCTTGGTGTTTGGTATGCTAATAGCGAACATTATTATTTTTTTTCTCCATGACATATGGCTGCTCTCATCCCAGTGCTACGTGATTCCACCTGACCAAGAACATCAGTGATCACAGTCAAGGGAAAAAGGACGATTTGTCTCATGTTCCCTATTTGTATCAGAACTTTTTAAAAGTATACAAAAGTCACCTTTCAGAAATTACAAAGTCTGTTTAAGGACTAGAGACTAAATTTGACAGCCTAAATTTTTTCTTGTGATTTTACCTCATTAATTTTCTTTCTCTAACTAAGTAATTGCTTTATCTTATTAACGCCTGGTAACATATTACAGATAACACAGACAAATCTTTTTAACCAGCCCTCTTATCACTTAATGTATCATCCTTTGGTTCCAGCAAATTTGCTCACCAGCAGAAACCACTGCAGGATATACATACATTTTAAGTTTGCCTCAGAAGTAAATCTGAATCATTACCCTCTAACTAACTAACCCTCTACCAGCCAGCTGACTCACAGCCTGTTATTTGACGTGATCAACTGGTAGTGCTGATGTCAGGAGTTATTCCTTGGAGCCAGACTCTGCAGTTACTCAATCAAAAAACACTTTTCCCCCTCCGCTGTGCCAAGCTTAGAACAATGCGATTCTTAAAGGCCAAATGAAAAACACCCAGGAGTAAACACATCATAAATGCTATATGTACAGTTATGTCATCAGTGATGAGCAAAATGATTATATGCAGTTTTTATAAAGCTACGTGTCTGTCATACACATGCTTGGCAGCAAAAAGCACACGTAACAAAACCGAAGGTCCACATGTCATCAGCTACAGTGCTGAATAGTTAATCGGATATACAGCCCCATTTATATTTGATTTTGTTTCAGTGTTTGCAAATGCGTGTTTCCAGATGTTATTCCTCTGCATAATAGAAGACGTGCAATGAAAGGCATTAATTAATAATCAAATAGAGGCACATATTCAGCTACTGGAAGCCAGAAATTGGCTTGTTCTCTATACTCTGTACAAGATGGCTGCACACATGGCTGAAGCCCAAGCGTGGAATAACTGCAGTAACAATAGCTGTCAGATTACTAGTTTAAGCCAATGCCACTTTGAGATTTCGGCACACAGCTGTTCCCTTTTCTTTGATTATTGGTATTAGAGCAATGAAAACGGTTTATCACTATTCTTCAGTTTGTAATCCCCTCAATATCAAATCTCACTTTGAACCTATGAAAGGCCAAGGGTGGCGCTGTGTGGTCTTAATGTCAGATGGTGATGCCAAATCCTACAAAAAGGGCTAAATTAATTGAATTCCTTTGGCAGAGCTCTTGTTTTAAGCCTGCCCCTAGAAAGATGGAGCCTCGTCAGTGACCTAATCACCTTTCAGCCATTCAAGATATTTGTGCATTTATGAATTATTTATAGTGAATGTAATGTAGTTGTTATTCATATGTACATTTTTTCAAAGACAATGGCCACTTGAGGGGCAGTGGAAACAAGCTGTCGACACAATATTGACACATTATCACCTCATAATGTCGATATGGTGAATATGTTAACAGTTTCATATTCACACATCCAGCAGTTACAGAAAAACATTAGTATTGATTTGGAGTCATGTTTCTGGCCACCCAGTGAACAAGGATCTACTATTCAAGTTTAGTAGACCCTTTTTTTACCCCTTTTGTGGTCACTCAGGTTTAACTAAGATATTTACCATTCAATGTGTCGTCAACTACATTTAGGAAAATGCGCAAACAGTATGAATGAGTTTCACTTTATTAAAATCCTTAATCAACGTTGTTTTAAAGGATAATAGTGAATCAGTACATTACAATTACTCAACTGATGAGATTATTCCAATTATAAACACTGTGATGAATTCTTCCCCACAATATTTGTAATGCTGGTCATAATGCACAGATTATCTGTATTGATTAGGACATCAGTCACTGTCCAGTTTGTGTTTACTATTCCTTCTCGAAGCTATAACTTAGCAGTGCAGACAGCAATCCAGTGGAGGTCCAGCGACTATGCATCAATTTAGCGATTAAGATTTCTCTCATGACGTATGTGAGTGCTGCTGATGCAGTTGATCTTAGTTTTTGACAGTAGCTCTCGGCGTGAAAGGCTCAGTGATAAGCTGTGTTACTGAACGCTCCTCCTGTGTGTGTGTGTGTGTGTGTGTGTGTGTGTGTTTTGGTGCAGCTGGCCTGACAGCAGCATGATGGCTGTGTGTGATGGAGGGCTCACAGCAGGCTGACTAGAGTAATGAGAAGCGCATGGCTGCAGCTGATACTCCAGGGCTCCTTCGCTCACCTGAAATGGATACCCGCTCACGCACCCGCACAGCCGCAACCTCGCCCTGATACAATAAACTTAAAGCATTTTAGAGGACACTCGTATCACTTCATTTATCAAGCCTTTTTTTTTGACCACCTTGCCACTGTGAGTAAGATTTATGTGCGACGCTATCCAGGCTTTTATGCCATAAGACCGTCTTCACTTTGTCAGTGATATTGACTGAGGTTTCATAAATGTTGCTGTGGAAAATTGACCAGTTTAAGAGGATTGCACCCCAAGGAGATGGATTCTCCTCTATTTATCATGTCTTTTGCTCTGTCGGAGCTTGCATGCCGTTCCTGTGGTCATGGACGCGACGGGTCAGACTGCAGGCTGGCCACTCAGGCTTGATCTCACTGTCGGATCAATAAGATGTTCGGAGCCGTCTCCTGGGTGTTGTCCTCTAGAAGCCCCTTGGCAGACATTTGTTCAGAAGGGGTTTGTCTTTAGTACAAGGACAGAGAGTGAGAGTGGTTAGTGTGGCGGAGCGACCAAGTGGTGATGGAGCCTACTTGTAGCTTGATGGAGCCACTATCAGCCGTTATCTGCCCTGCTGAAACAGATGGAAAACAGTACGGCATAGAAAAGATGGGGATTTATTGCTTCAGGTAGGAGTGAACCATGGAATAAGACCCGGAAGGTCACAAGCTGGAGAAAGAGATGACTTCATTTAAAGATTTATCAGCTATGCTAAAACACTGCACAGAGGTTGATAATATTATGAAACAGGATTTTATGAGTTATCACGTTTATTTTATCTTCTGTCACAGCAATCATTGGATAAATGGTAGAATTAAAGCAATAAATGGCAACGTAATCTACGAGGAATGTGGCGAGAGTTTAAAGTCATGCTAACAATAGAACTATGACACAAGTGTGGGTCAATCATTTAATTCCCCCAATTTGATAAACATTTGAATGTATGTGAAAAATATGACAACAGAATAAGCTTTTTATGTTATATTACTTGTATGACTATAACAACCCCAAAACAAATACAATTCACCTTGGTAAGATTTGTCGTCTATACAGTGACAGCCTAAACAACATATGAAAGAGCTGTGCAGGTGTTTTAATGGACCTATTCTAGCCTTTTCACCGAGATGAAGACAAATTTGCTGCTAGAGCAACTCATCACATGTGGATGTTCGTTGAGGATGTTCCTGTGTCTGGAAGTCACATACAGAACCTTTAAATGCAGTGATAGACCTGTTGATGCAGATGATGACTGGTTAACAGAACGGATGACGCATCGGTGATAAAGAAGTCACATTTGTTTTGATTTAATCGCATCTCTGACAGATGGATATGTTTACAAGAAGATGGCCTTGTTCCACTATTAGGCTGCAGAGTACATGTGACAGAAGAACCAACGTTACAAATAGATATTTTCAGGCAAGAAAAAAAAAAGACTTAGAGACAGCTTGATTAATAGAGAAGTGACTTGGCAGAATAGTAAGGCTCATTTCCTCATCCAAATGAATAAGATGCAGCTTAACTAGCTTAGCTGTGCTTTGTAGTGCATCTGACTTACTACATCTACTGTAATCACTTGTGCTGTACAACTCGTGTCTCACCTGCTGACAAAGACAGCCCCTTCCCTGTCTGTCTAGAGTCATAGCCGTTGTACTGATGCATGACGCAATGTGACACATTCAACCGATTATGTTACTCGGCGTGAATGTGCAAAGAGGATGGCTCTCGTATCAGGTGCGGACCCCAAGGGGCTCGTGCTGGAGCTTGCTTGAAGCGAATGCCAGTCCCAGTGCAGCAGAGGCCACTTTCCTCGGCGGCACCTGGATGTGACAACCCCTTTCACACTTCAGCGAACCCTGCTGAATCTCAGGTCTGAAAAAAAAAAAAACAAGACCTGGAAGAGTTTTAGCAGAGTAATTCTCAATCCCAGCGTTTCCATCGCTGATATGTGTTTTTTTTCAGTTTGTAGAGAATCTGCTGCATTGGTAATCAAACTTCACTGAAGAGGAGTTAAACAGATGAATGTGTAGTTTTACAGTGCCTTTCAAAACTGTCAACAAATCACGGTTGGAAAATAAAATGAATCAGTTTTATGATGTGACAAGATTATGGTTGGGTTTTAGTTGGAATTAGACTCAGTCAGAGCCTGATTAGTTTTACAGGGAAAGATCATGGTTTGGGTTAAAATGTCAACTTTGTTAAAGGCAGGGGAGCTTTGTTGTTGTGGTTGCAATAATAATTAACATTTTAGTTTAGGGACAATTATGGTGATAATCTTAATAATCAATATTGACTATCATGTGGAAAGAGGAAACAAACAGCCCGTGAAATCATAACCACGTCTGCTATACAGCGTTTATTTATTATCCATTTCACCGATACTCGCAGCATGTGTAAGTTCCTCGCTAGCCAAGCACAAACAGGCCTGCGAGAAAAATCATCGAAGCTCGATTTGGGGGCTGTTAATGCCCTCAAGCACCATGGACTGTAGGCGAGACTGGGAAAACGTGCTGGATCTTTTAAGAGGGCTGCCATCTCGCCACCACGTCCTCTTCTTCTCTGAGTGATCTATTAGTGGCTCATGCTGTTACACTAAAGGCAATTATTAGAGCGATTTTTGTTGTGTTCGTTTTTACAAACCCCAACAAAAACCCATGTGCTTGTTAAAAAAAAGAGAAAAAAAAGTGCTTTCTGCTTTCCCCGTGACCACCCGCAGTGCCTGGCTCATCGGTTTGTGTTGCTGCTTCCTGCTTTCTTGTCCTCGTTGAACCGCAGAAGTTGGTGCCATATATTTCTGTTCATGATGTAACTGATCAGCGTGACGCCTGTGCAGCGCCTTGATGTTGCTAAGCTGTTTGCAGTTTGCTGTCATGTCCTCCAGTGTCATGTGCCTTCTCATTGCAGGCTCTTTATCTCTCTCTCTCTCTCTCTCTCTCTCTCTCTCTCTCTCTCTCTTTCTCTCTCTCCCTTTCCTTCTCTCTCTCAGATTCTGGCTCATTGAGTCTGCCGTCACTGACATCGCCCTGCCTTGCTTATAGATGACTGGGATAATAGAAAACACACAGAGCAGATGCTTAAACAATTGCATTATGTCCATATGTTTTGTTGTTTTATTGTTTGTGATGTCCCAGATTTACTGGTGGAAAAAATGAAAACTGGACCCTTACAGTAACATACACTATCCAGAGGTTATTTGCTGGAGTGCCCATGAGAATAAACTGATTTAATCTTGAAATGAGATATCAGATAAATTGTATTATATTAAGTTGCTATTATGTTTTTAGAGATTTGTATTACAGTGCAGTGAATTATGGTCTCCCGAGATTTCTATCAAAGCAGAAATGACACATATTATCTTTACTCATTCTACACTGTGCAGATATTTAACTTTAAAAGAAGGCCCGAATTATTCACAGTTATCCAGCATTTTCCACCACTGTGGCATATTAGGCGGTCACATTGTTATTGTGTGTCCAGCAGAAGATGGAATAATTATTTAACACCTGCAAATCTGAGATACATCACCAGCTTTGATATTGTTAAAGTCGAAGGGAAATTAAAATTTATTTTTTGCTAAACAATCAGCATCACCTCAGAGTTTGTCCCATCTGTGATTTCAGCACTCCCTGCATATACTCTGCTACTGTGTACATTAGTTAGTCTGTCTCATGGGTTGACTCATGAGGTAACGTACATGCTGAGGTCACAACCCTGACAGCTGGGTTTTTTTTAAAGTCTGGTCACTTGCTTTCATCACAACATGAAACATGAAAGAGAGACACTCACGTTGAAATAATATGAATGAAAAGTGGCTCAAATAAAGGTTCAGTTGGAATCAGTGTTATCTTTAACAAGCTAAGCTGAGTATCAGAACAGAAACCTCCCAAGTGTTGAATGGACAGGACAGAATCCTAAATTGCCTGGACTATTAAGGGGAAAAAATCTCCTCATAAACAATGCAGAGCTAAGCTGGTTCCAGTAGAGCACCCTTAACATTGACAGTGTCCTTGCAACACTGCCTCTCAAATGTCAACTTTCTGCACAGTAGTTGCAATATCAGTGAGTAGCATTCACATTTCAGCCTGATTTTTGAGTAAAAATGAGGAATATCGCGACTCCTGGTTTACCAGCAGTCAAGGTGAGCCAAGAGGAGAGGCATTGTTTGTTAAATTTTCACAGATTTCTTTTTGGTCATGTAGATCCTCAAAGCTCACCTTCCTCACCAGCTGTTTTTATGCATTATCCTTGAACCACCTCTGCTCTCTGGATCTACTTTCTCCCTTTAACCCTTGACAGACGACATCAAATCCCATTCATCCTGGGCTTATTTTGACACACAGCTCAGGATTTGAGTGCCTGTTTAAAGGATCTGCCGTGCACAGAGTATTTAAGAAAAGACTTTATTATGCTGATAGGGTTAACATATCTAAATCAAAATGAAGAGACTCTAAATGAAGTCATCGCACACACGCACACACACACACACAGACATGCATGCTCACTTCTGCCAAACACATTCTGTGCGCTGCTCTACCTATTTTCCTACAGAGAAAAAGTCTCTGGAGGACAGTGCCTATTAGTGCATGATTGACATCGGTGGAATTTCTTATGTAATCTGTGGAGGGACAAGGACATTGTTTTTGCTCGCTTTCCCTGTCATCTGAGTTTAGTGGCGGCTGTGAGTTTTTTCCCCTTTTGGTTCAGCTCCCAGGGCCAAATGATTCAGAGATGCTGTCACATGACACAAGATAATGAGTAGACTGCACTACTGCAGCATGACAGCAAGGAGGTCTGCTTAAATACATTGCGGCAAAGTGCGCGTGAGCATCCAAGGACAATGCTTTGTCATTTGAAGCGGGTGCATGTATTTTGTTTCATCGTGCATGTGTGAATATGGGGGTGTTTGTGTATGTTACATTTAAGGACTACATACTTACATATATATACATGCAGACACAAAGTCTTTGTGTGTGCTGTTTATACAATGGTAAGAAAGTACTTGGATTCCTTATTTAAGTACAACACTATAGAAAAGTCCTGCCTTGAAAATGTGACTTACTGTTAGTGTTAATCAAGAACTAAATGTAAAAGTGGCCCCTGTGTCTGATGAAACATAGATTATATCAACAGATAAAACTTGTGTAAATGTAAAAGCAGGGTTCTATTGTTGGACTTTGTTTAGGTGGAGTTATTGTTTAGGTATTTTGGACAGAACTGGAACTAATGATTATTTCATTATGCATGAGTCTGGTGATTATTTTCTTTGTGAATCGACTGATTGTTTGGTTTATAAAAAAAAAATACTCAAAAGTGCCGTCACAATCATCCATTTTATCATCCAAATTAATCATTTCAACTGTACTTGACAACCTGTTGTACAGTGCTCTCCAGAAGTATAAGTACCTGGAATATGCACTTAACTGTGTCTGTGTACATCAAGGTGAGTAAGTGTAAGCACGTGTGTGTATATATATGTTCAAAGAAAGTATACCAGGGCCTTCATACATAATTCACTTTAAAATACTGTCAGGGAGTCCTGTCAGTACAGCTTCAACTCCTGAGTCTGTGCCCTACATTCAGGAGAAATCCAAGTTACATGTTTTGGTTTGATTGATCCACACTGTTAGAAATGGCGTCTTTGCATGCAGTTCCAGAGCAAGACCTTCAGTCAGCAGCTGAAACCACTTCTTCGATTGCAAATCCATCCAGCCCCAAGCATGGTGGCAGGCATTAAGAATAACTAATATACACTAATAGAAACAATCTTTTCGCTGCTGGTCTCATTTGCTCGTGTGGATCAAATAGACAAATTGTTTTAATTTAATTGTTTAATTTAATTGTTTTTTAGAGGACTGTTTTATAACCAGTTAAAACTTCATAGAGCTCCTTTAAATATTTGTTATATATATTTATTATCATATTGTCATTACTTCACGTATTCGTATTACACAGCCCCAGAGCTAAACAGCCTGAGCACTTTGTATCTGAGTATATTTTTTTCTTTGCAAATAGAGGAGGAAAATGCAGTCCACGTGACAACGATGTTAAGATCTGTGACGTTGTCGCCATCTAATTTCCTTCCCGCTCAAGTTATATAGGATTATGCAATACCCTTTTAATCTTTAAAATGCCAGCCTATTTTTAGCCGATCACTTTGGCAAAATAAAGCCGTAATGTAGCAACAAAAACAAGCACCAATACAATAGGTGCATTTCTATGAACTGAGACCAGCGTCTGCAGTGGAGTGTAGCACTGGCTCAGCAGTACTCGTCACAGTGCTTTTTTTTTTTTTTTTTTAATTTGCTAACGCTCCACTGAACCTTCAGACAGACTATTGGCCCATGTTTTCATAAATGTACTATACATGTCTGTGTTCAGCATCTTAGTCTTTTTCTGCACAGAAAGAGCCGAGGAAAGATCAGTCTGGCCACTCATGTGTATTCAGGCAGAAGGAACAACAGCCGGGTGCATTCTGTAGCAACTACTGTGACTTCTATCTTCCCCTCCCCATTTAGAAACACCATGCAGAATTAACCTGCCTGCTCCGGAGTTGAGCAAATGTTCAATTCTCCCATTCCCGTGCAAGCACCAACGCTCTCATATACAAACGGCACATGCACACACACACACACACATTTATGGTACTTAAACAGCGCTAGTGCAACACATGCACACAGTATGCGTGCGCTGCATAAGTCCCCATCATGAATATAGATAGTAATGAGCTTTTCCTGTGTATCTGGGTTCATGCTGCCGAGAAGGGATTGTCCCTTATGGCAGCGGTGGCACTGTCACCAAATGAAGATACGCAGTTCATCTAAAATTGAATATCACCCTGGCCAGGATCCATAATTCATTATCTAAGTGAAGACGTGACTCTCATGAAGTGGATGAGATTTAAAGGCTCAGTGGGAGGGGTTGATAGAACAACGGCCCACACCAGGTGCCCTCGTTCAAACAGCGGCTGGGATCGCTCCCTCAGCCGCTCCCATATCCCTCTGAGAGGTGAAGTTCGAGGCTTGTCATTCCAGGAGGTTATCTCTGTCTTCCAAGGAGCTGCCACAGTCCCCGTCACTCAGTGCTTATGCTAATGTGCACAAGGAGGCACTTAAAAGCTTTTAATTTGCACTGTTTGACACCGTGCCATAGGTGATATGTCTCATATGTAAGCAGTACAGTAGTAAGCGAGAGAAACACGCAGTGTGTCATAGTTTGCTCTTATTTGCATTTATCAAGGCAATGAATAACATTAACATGGCCTTTCATGTTCTCCATAGCACTATCGCGTTAGTATGCGTCGTAAATACCAGACAATGTACTCTGACACATTATGTAACATGCATTTGCCTACAGCCATGCTCCCGGCTCTCTGAGGCTCTTCTTTCGAGCTAAATGCTAATGTCAGTATGCTAACATGACGTTGATGTTTAGCAGGGACGATATTTTCCATGTTCACAGCCTTAGTTTAGTGTGCCAGCATGCAAAGATTTGCAACTTAGTATTAAGCACGGTGTACCGCTGAGGCTGATGGGAATGTCAGCAATCTGCAGGCATAGCGTCAAAAACAAAGGGAAACTCTGGAAATGTGACCCGATGGATGCACTTGAGGAAAAGTCAGGAGATCACAGTTAGAGGTCTGCAAGCAAGTCAGTGCGGGCTGAAGTTGGATCTTTTTATTTATTTTAATTCTTTATTTTTCTTCCCCTCTGTGCCCATATGAGCACAGAGCACATATGCCAGTGTATGAGACCATTCAGAGCATCAGGGAGGAGCTTGGAGGAGTGTGGAGAGTTCTTCATGCTTCTGGAAAAGCTGCATTTTGGAGGAGTTTTGATGTGATTATTATACAGACAAACAACAATGTTAATGTAAAGAAAGGGTTGGCCTGCTGCTGCATGCTTGTGCCTCTCATAACAGACAGTTAAATATCTGTGGGCATCATTGTCAGAGGCGCTGAGGCGAATAATAAATTTAGCTCTTTGCAGCATTTGTATGTGTGTTTTTGCATTAAGTTATGTTACCGTCTCAATCACATTTACAATCAGGGTAACGTTAATGCCTGGAACACATTTCGGTTAGCAAGACGTTTCAGTAAAATAAAAAATTTGACACATCATCTGAATACAGTGAATACCTGTACAACACTTTGTGCCAGCCCATTTAGCAGATGTTAATTTCACTGAATGATACAAAACTTTGATTCATCTCCTGAGGATCACTGATGTCAATGTCAGGACAAATTTTTTGCCAACCAATAGATGTTGAGATATTTCGACAACAACAGATAAAAAGGCATTACCATGTTTATTTAAAATAGCAGGCTGCAGGATGGTGATGCACAATACCATCAAATATTTGAACGTTTGCATCATAGGGTTATTTCACACATATATCACCATACATTTGATTAGTGACCCAGCACCTTCGTGGCCTGACTTTCAATTAGCTGATGAGCTGTATAATGTTGTTAATTAAAATACCAATGCACTATAACAAGTAACTGTCATTTATTAGACAGACACATTACAGTATGTGCATATTTGTAAGTGCATGCTGCAGATACTGTGCATTTACTGCATCTGTCTTTGCTGTTTTTATTGAGTCGGCTATAATCCGAACACGGTGCTAGGTGACTGTTAGCACATTTACTGCCAATGCTATTGAAGTGTCTCATTCATTTTGGAGTGATGTTGTAGGCCAGATGACACTTTCGAAGCTGATTCAATCCATGTCTCTAAATACTTTTAAAGGGCCATAGTTCACTTACTGCGATTTAACACGTTAGCAAGTTAAATGGAGTAATCTGTAACTGTAACTCAGTTGCCCTGGCAAGTAGCAGCTGCATCCAGCTTACCATTATGAATAATTCAAACGATACACAGAGCCACTTTTAATTTAGATATTCAGAGCAGCCATGTTTACTGCGTCATCCCTTTCACAGTCAGCACTTTTTTCCACCCCGCTCTGTGTTATGCTCTCAGCGAAGAGAGGGGAGGGCTGAGAGAAAGACAATGAGATGAAAGAGGAGGAGAACACAGGGAAGCGTTTACGCAGCAGCAGAGATAAAGCCGTGCAAGCGGATGCAAGCGCGCCACAGCTCTCAGGTAGATTGTTGTGCGATGCCTTGCCTGAACATCTGCTCTCTGATGTCACGGTGACCTAATGAAACAAACAGGGAAACTGCCAGGGTGTTTGTGCGCACGACGCTCATGCAATCCACAGCATCGCATGTCATCAGGCTTTCACCGTTGGACCCTGTAATTGATAGTTCTGCCCTCAATTAGAATAGTAATTATACCTGCTGCTATGTTGGAGCTATCTAACTCCAGGGGGTTAAAGGCGATGTTTTGTCTGCACAACTCACCCTGCAAATTACCATGATGATGGTATTTACTCTACTGTACAAAAAAAAGCGCCTTGTCGCCTACAAAATAAAATATTGACATTTGTTTTAGGGCCAAGTTATGTAATTATTAAGCAGTTTTTCTAATTTTTTCTCACATATGCAGAGGGCAAATTACATTAGATCCGGGTTGTCGAGGTCAATGAGGTCCACTGTGAGAGATCGTAGCAGGCAAAGTTGGACACAGAAGGGCTTCTGCTTCTGTGAGCATTCACTTCTCACTGCAGGACATGTCAGCCTGCACTCACAGCTTTAATTATCCAGAAAGATGGCTTTCCTGCCCATCAGGCTCGCGCTAGGAGACAGGTGATGGATATACAGGGTGGACGCAGGTGATCCAGAAAACACGCTAACGCTAACCCACCGCTCACCTCTCAACATGGATCCTGTGTCAAAAGTGATCAGCCGGTGAAAGATGACGGGACAGGAGGACGCCGTGGCCCTTTTGCACGGCCGTGTCCTCAGCGAACTACATGCATTCTTACATGTAAAGACGTCCCAGTTTCATTTTCAGCAGGCCCAAAGAGAGCCGAGATGACTCATGTGGAGACTGTTTGCACTTAAGAGTAAAACGATAATGGTCCGAGGCCATGCACTGTGGCGTACTTTTCCCTATTCTGAATCAGCCCTTTTATCAGGGAATATTTTTGACTGTCATTATTTTTGGGAGCGTAAAGAAAAAGCCTGTCCGGTGAATTATTGATAACAAACCAGAGATAGCTCCAAGTCAAGTGAATAGTTTGTTTAAAAGATAACAAACAAAAAGGTAACTTGCTGCATATCTTAACAGCTTACTGGTCCATAGCTGTCATCTTTTTTTTTCGCAGGAAAAAAGAAGTCAGGACAGTGGAGAAGACAGAATTATCACATCCTGTATGAGAACAAACGTGAAAGTTTTTTCTTCTCACTTTGTGGTGGTTTGTGTCCAAAAAAAAAAAACGTGTCCTCTGCCTGCCAGACCTCTCATCATGACAAATGGTCTTGGCAAAGCCTTTGGCCCCATAATTAACACCAGTCCAACGAGGAGCCATCTTTGCCTACGACCTGACCCTCTGTGCCCACACAGGCCTCACACATCAGGGCCAGTGTGTCAGAGCAGATCTCCATTCACACCCATTTCTGTCCTTACAAGTCTTGTCTCTTTGGCCTGCCTGTGCGAGCTCCCTGGGGTGTTGCCAGACGTATGGTTTCCACCAAGTTTCATGAACGGCTATATCAGTATAGTGACCATCACTTGCCTGCTCCATAATGTATTCACATTATAAAAGCCAGTACAACAATTTTACAAACCAAAAAAGATTAAGCAAATTCCACCTCTTCTAGCGCATTTTTTAGTTGTTTCAGACAGAAAACCACCATGTTATTATATCAGCCATATCCTCTACCGCTGCTCTGTCTCTTGTGACAGAGTACCTCTTTAGTATGGAGGTGGGAATGGACAAAGGGGACTTGGGAACTGAGGGCTCAGCAAGATTTGTCACATTTTGACACTCGCTTTGCTCCAGTAACCTGTGTCACACTAGGTCAACGTAATCCACCCCATTTCTGCGGAGAGATATTTCCCGGAGCAGATGGGATGATAGAGGTGAATGTGCAGCTGGTGTCTTTATGTGTGAACCAAAAGCTACACAGGTAGCAAATCTCACCTTGCGGACAAGGCTCTTAAGTGTGAGGGGAAAGTCAAATACGTGGGTTTGATTCATGCATCAGATCGTATTTAGATCCGATTGTGCTATCATTTTTCTGTTGTCCCTCTTTTCCTCTCTCAATACCTGTATAAGCTTTTACATCATTGTCATGATTGTTTATTTATTCTTACAACTCATCCCTATGCACATTCATCACTGCCCATTAACACACTAAGTCTTAAAATAAGAATCTATAAAAAAAGAAACAAAGCGACCTCAAAGCGTCCACACCTGGGCACCGCACACGGTGAGCCACAAAGCTGAAAAAGAAACTTTGAGAAGCCGTCTTAACTGCATACTCCGTGGCATTATCACCTCCCCTTGGGATGCTCTGATTAACTATTCCTAACCACAGAGATTTATGTGCTGCTTCTTTTACATAATTCCTTATCTCTGCTGCCATGAATAATTCATGTAAAAGCTGGAGAAGTGAGAAGACATTGTGCTAGAGAGGGCTGGGAGATGAGCGGAGACATCTTGCCTTCTCGTTATTATAAGTTTGTGACCTGAAGTAAATAGTGGCTTCATAAGTGGACCACTTTTCAACTGAAAGAATAAACAAAACCTCCAAGTCTGGTTCTTTCTTGAAATGAGATCATGGCAACTTCAGGTTAGTTTGATTAATATATGTATTAAAGCCACGTTATGCATGGCTACACTTTCATTAAACTGCATCAGCATTTTGTGCTTAGCTAAACATATCACCTATGGTGCCCTTATGCAAGGCGATGGACACTACAACTACTGCAAAAAAGAAAATCCTGTATGTATGGCACATTGGCTGTGTGAGAACAAATGGTTGTTTATGGGGAGTATCTTCTTTCTTTTTAAATAGTCAAGATTAGCTGCTACTACCTGCAGGGCAGTGGTTACATGACACAGGGAAACCATCTGTTTCATGTGTATAAGCTACCTCCCACTAACCTTGTATCACAAGTAAATTAGAGGAGAATCACTACTGTCCTTAAACAATTGTTGACTTTAGTTTAAAATTATTCTTAAAATTAGTTAACTCAACACAGCTGTTTGATCAACCTGCCGTGTTCTGAAGTACTCTGTAAAAACACCAAGTAAATAAAATATGACATTGTACATGAATATTCATGCAAACATAACTTCTAGTTTTGTAGAAAATCTCTACATGGAGACCTCAGAAAATGTGGTCATTTTGCTATTTAACATGTTGGTCTGTTACCCTGCAAAAGAGTTCCTGTAGGAATCTCAAATACTGTGGGGGATGCAGCTTGGTGCCATTGTGCTAAAAAAAAAACAACAACAACCTACAAATTCTTCAACTGTCAAATTCAAATGACGTGTCAATTGTACTATCAAACAACTGATAAACTGTTAAACCCATACGAAATACAGTCAGTGAAGTCGTTGATATAAGATTGAAATGAAAAGCTAGGATAGCCATTAGTGACGAGAGAACAGCAAATATTTTTGGAGATAAGCTCTGTGCTGTTTCAGCTACACCTGCTGTCACATGATTCTCTTCTCACAGCTCAAAGCAGTCCATCGACATTCATTCTGCTTATGCCCAATGTGGATGGTTTCCTTAATCCTCTTCCGGTTGCCCTCTACCTCCTTGTCGGTGGCCTTTGACCCCTTCCAAGTTGACGCTGTTACCTCTTTTCGTCTGGTGTTCACAGGCAGTAATTGCACGAACGCGGTGTTACCTACACTTGCACATGATGTCATCCTTTCCATTGGGGTCATGTCTTTGAGGTGTAGCCTCAGATAGTTGAGGTGCAGTTGAAAACAGTAGAGAAAGTGAGCAGACCCTGAGTTAAGATTGTTTTTTTTGGCATTGTGCAGTTTCCATGGTCAAGAATGAACTCGGGACGTGACTCAGAAATGAACTGATGTGACAGAGCTGCTTTTGTCTTCCGGGTAAACTTGTAAAACTGTCACATCATGGAACAGACACAAGAGGTGTTCTTGTCTCCTGTGCCATTCAGCTTCAAAAATGCTGACTTGCTTTGTCTAATTTATTCAAAGGAGTTTTGGTGAAGGCTTTTTTTCCCCTTTCCTTGAAATCAATTCAAAGTCCTGGCTGTCAGAAAAATAGCCAAATGATTTTAGGTTGGAGCTAAGCCTTCTTTTGCCTTTATGCATTTTCAATCTCAACCTCTAAATCTTTCACACAAACTCCTTTTCTCTCTGCCTGCCTCGCTCTTCTCTGCCTGCTTTATTTTTCTTTTTTTCCCCCATTTCTCTCCTGCCTTGAAAGTCATTGATTCAGCCATCTACAAGAGAAAATGTCTCTGTGAAAAAAAGACACGAAGGGTTGGTAGAGACCTTGAGGGCCTATTCATACATATACAATGACAGTAGGTTCGCTAAGGTCTCCTGAGTTTAATGTGTTTGTGTTTAATCCCCTGAATTTATGCAGACCATGAATAGCTTTCAGAGTCAACTGTTTATTGTGGCTCTTGTTTGCAATTTGGTTTTGTGCTATTAAAGATGTAAAATTCTTGCCAGATACTCCTGGTTCAGCTTTTGACACACATCAGAAAAATGGTTAAAAACAACAATTTCGACAACAATGCGACTGACGCCTGATGTCTATATATATATTTGTTCATCATACCAAAACATTTCAAATCAGGTTTAAAGATGCATTCTGAAAGAAAGAAAGAAGAAAAAATAGGGCCTCTCATTCCAATTACTGAGATATGATGGATTAATTCAATATTTGTTCCGATATAAGGTGTATTGTAGTTTATGGACACTCTAAGTCATAAAATTCAAACTCAAAGTCCAGCACAATTGGCAGAGAGCACAGGAGGTATATATAATGTACGCACAAGAGGATATGCCATTTTATTAAATCCCGGATGTGAACTGAAATATTTCTCAAATGTTGAACTTTAATTCAAACCATAAACCTTGTTAATTAAAATTCCATGTTGATTTTTATTAGCAGTAATTCAGTAACAGCTCATAAAGAGCCTCTGCCTTGTGTGCTGTATGTAGGCTGCTTTGCACCTTCAAATGAAAATAAAAAAGGCTTAGTGGAATTGTCTGAGTTTTCTTATGTCTATGATGGTTTTGATTAGGAGAGAAAAACTGGTTTCTTTATTTCTTAGCAGCTTATTTGTGGAGTTTTTAGTATTAGCTTGGAAGCAGAAGAAATTGTAGTATTTCTGTTGAAGCCTTGATAACGCCTGATTAGAGTCTCACATTATGTAGTGAATTTCAATGAATGAAAATTACGTCTTATCCAATAGATCAGAACTGCTCACAAAAAAACTTGTTTCTGTTGTGTATTTACAAGAGCAACTGACTGTTGTCTGCCAGAAGAGAATGAATATTCTTGCTGTTTGAACGTGTCCAAATGCCCACGTTGGATGTAGATAAGTGTTGTTACAATTGCAATTGTTTTATGTCCAAATGAAATTCAGACACTTTCGGTTCAGTTCAACATTTTATGAGGAATTTGCAGATTTGCTTTCTTGTTAAGATGTGCTGGTAAATGGTTTTTGTCATCTTTGCACAGATTCATGCAAGCTATTTCCCCATTTCCAGTCTTTATGCTAAGCTAAGTTAGCCAGCTGCTGGTGACAGCTTCATATTTAGCATACGGACAAGAGAGTAGCATGATTCTTCTTGTATGACTGTTTTGAAACAAAGCAAATAAGAATATATTAATGCATAAGTATATTTACCAAAACAATATTTACCTAAACAACAGTCCAATGATATACATTTTATTGCAATCCGAACCTTTGCTGTCTGCAGCTTTCACTTCTCTTTTCTATATTCTGTAGATAATAGTTTTCTGAGAGACATCCTGAGTAACTGGGACACTGTCTGTGTTTACTTCACTTGAAAAAAAAGAGTCTTTGTTGTTTTGTTTGACCACTACATGAATTAGTAATATCTAAAGTCTTAAAGAGACTTTTTGAATAGATGTGTCAAAATTTGAAGAGTGGAATATGAGATGTGGTTTTGTTGTTAAATGTGTGAAGGATTGCAGTTTAAACTGTATATTGGTACTAGAAACCTCCATACAGGAAACGTAAAAATGTAAAGACAGCTGCATGAGGTTTGAGCTGTCCCTCTGCTGAGGGAGTATCCACTATTTAATTAAGCAAAATCAATAAACATGTAATTATTTATGAGCAAATCTATTTGAATAGATTATGGACTGTTAAGTGGGCATAATGCACTTCTTGTAATCACTTCATGGACTTTAACTGTTAGCAGTATTCATTCAGTTTTTTTGTTGTTTTGTTTTTTTTTTTCACTTTGGTTGAGATTTGACCAGCCTCAGTTGACGTATGTATAAAAAGTAATGACGCATGTGACGACTTTAATTTAGATTAGATTCATTCGAAGGGGATTAAAATAAGGGCCGTTATCTCTTAAACTCAGTGACATCCTAAGTGTGATGAAGAGAAAAAACAGCCCGACCTTTGACCCGTAAAACCAAAGGCACAAATGAGATACAGCCAGAGAGGATGTGACACTTGATCTATCTGCGTATAAGCCGGGGTTAAGGCTCCGCAGAGGGTTAGAGATCCACTCTTATTTAATGGTGAATTCCAAAGTCGGCTGATAGAAGGTTGACAGAAGGTTTTCCACGAGCTGATTGGCAGAGAGGTCGCCGTTGATGGAGCTGTCCAGGGTCCTGACCTTTGGTGCTGGTGAGGAGGGGAGCATCTCTGAGCTCTCCTCAAAGTCTTGATAAGCTAAGCAGCACAAAGCGTACAGCTATTTGAATGATTCCATGTCAGTGTAGTTTTCAGGTCAGTATATTATTCCACATACATGCAGTACCCTGTTTTTTCTTTACAGCTAACTTGCTTTCTTTAGGGTGGTGTCTTAGGCTTTGCATCCCTGCTTTGGGAGACGATACTCTTGAGCTCTACACCAGCTGTATATTTGAATTTGTGGACAGGCCACAAAGAAGGGTAGTCCTGGCAAACCAGCGGCACCACAGATCTTGTGAGAACGGCCTCTGTGTTGCTGCCTCCTCGGAGCATTGTTCCTATTAATCAGAAAGCCATTTGTGATGCCGCATTAAACCCTTGGATGTCTAAAATGTGACAAATGATGATTACCTGGGGGAAATCGATGATGATCACCACACTATTAATGGTCCCTGTGCAGGAACAGCATCCATCGATGTACAATTCTGGCAAGATTCACCAGCGAAGAAGGAGCTCTAATTTAGAACTAGCTTTGTGTCAGGTGATTCACTTAATCACCAGGGTTTGAGAAAAAGCCCTGATGAAAAAACAACAACAACAACAAAAAACAGTTACATTTGCTATCTCATGCCTCTTTTGACATCAAACAGACTAAACAAAAAGAAAACAAAACCTGCATTGTCTTATCCAGCCAGAGTGAAGACAATTGCTGTTCTGTGAGAGCAGCTGGTAAGTCAGCCCATGTAACATTGAATTGCAGATACAAAGACCGAGCAAGGGGAGGGGAGTATAATACACGATAGTGTATGGATGCTGTATTATAGTGAGTTTCTTCAGGGTCGAAGACATACACAGTCATCGCTTATTGCCCTTGGCCTCTCTCAGGTCAATAAGGGGCAATGAGCTCAGTGGCATTGAGTGCCATCATCTGTGCAGCCCCGTGTTCATCTCCCCGTCACTCCTCCCTGGGGGATAAAATCCATATGTCACCTGCAATTTATGGTCTGCCTCTTGTATGTTCCCACATATGAATAAGTTATCATTTGAGTGTGAGCAGCGCTTTGCATTGGTTAGATAAGGGACTTTATGTTTGTGTGTCGTGTGTGTAAGATCAGGTGTGTAGAGCACACAAGGGCCAGGGGGTGGCCTTTATTTATGCATGAGGCAGCGGTTTTCCAGCTGATCGCTGATTTGATTTGCCATGTGAGATCGCGCCTAAGATCGGTCTGACAGCAGAAGTCATGCTGGATAAAAAAATACACTTACAGTGAAAACATCCATGTGTATTTTGTTCGTCAGAATCCCTTTGCACCCTTATCACTGAGCATTTTCTTTCTCTTCCCTCCTTATGATCTTTGCCAACATTGAAACTAGTGCTGAAGCATAAATTAATGATTAATTGATTGGTGGAAGCGCAATAAGCTGTAAAGAACTGTAAAACATCTCTGCAACTTAGTCACTCTGACTGACCCTGTACACATCGCACATGTTAAAACATTGATTATAGCCATTTAAATACTTTAATATAAGCATAAATGTCCATTGTGAAATGTACACTTTCTCCGGGTTCTCTAATATGAATTTTTGTCATCACATTGTTGCATTTTTTTCGACATTACCGCCACCTGCGGAGTAGGGCACTAATATGAAACCATCAGCAGGAATGTGCATTGTGTGAACCATAGCACTACAAGTGGTCCAAAATTTCACAGGATATCTATAATTAAATAGTCTACATATATCAATAATGAAAATAAATCTTGTTGCCTGATCAAAACCATTGTTAAATGGCAAATCCCAATAGCTTGTAGCATCCACGTACATGTGTTCTTTTTTGGTTGCTGTTCTGTCAATGAGCAAAGCTGAGTAGCTGAAGGTGGTGGAGGTGTTAAAGAGGTTAGGAGAGAGTCTTATTGTCCTTCCACAAAGCAATCACAGGGCCAGAAGAAGATGTGTGTGTGTGTGTGTGTGTGTGTGTGTGTGGAGGGAAGAGAACAGGCAGCGACGGGAGTGTGTGAGAGTTTACAGTGTATGTTTGCGTGCGTGACAAAGGGAGAGAGCCGGAGACAGAGAGGGAGGTGGAGATAAAGAGAGAAATAGGTATAAGAGAGAGGGAGGAGATGAGGGGATGGTGTGGTGGAAGAAGGAAGAGAGGTGGCAGGCAATAAAGCGCCCCATCAATCTGGTAAATGAGTGTCCTTCCAGCAGAGGGTACTCCGAGAAATGCAGCCTGCGCCGTGTTCATCAGTCACAGGTTTAGCACTCATCTGCGCTACCTCACCCTCCGCTCCAGCACATCCTTATCGAAGGAAGTCACAATCGAACAAATGCTTCATTTGTGGGTCATTCTGCCAATTAGATCCTATTTATTTACAGTATGAACTTAGCCATGTGCTTGCTTCAGGTTTTTGCTTGAATAATCACTTCATGTAACAGCTGTAGTCCATTCGTGTTTGTTCACTATGATAATATACTGCTGTTCATACACTGTGACTTCTATCTACCTTAGTCTGGCTACAAATATCAATCATATACAGGTATAGGTCTGTTTATATCTGCATTTATTCCTCAAGAAAAATCTCTCAAGTTGCCAGTGCTGGAAAGCATGATAGTTATCATTCTGGTTTTTGAATTTGCTGCATATATAAAGCAGTGATTTCAGTGAAATTTACAAGAATTATATTCTTGTTTTCCCCCCTTATCTCCTACAAATGTGCAGTGCAGTTTGTTGTTTGTTTTCTGGCCCTAACTTTATTGTTTTGGTTCATTCTTTCTACCATCCTCAAATAGTTTTTGCCACAACAAGCAGCTTTTTTTCAGCAAATATGTCTTAACCGTACCGTTCTCCAGGTAGAGTTTTGATAATTTTGACTACCTGCTCAGCACCAAAAAGCTAAAACCCAGAGTTACTGATTAACTAGTTATCATAGTAAAGTCTTTAGCAGATAAGAAGCCAGATATTTCCCCTACATTTCACTGTACTGAATATTGGTCTTAAAGTCATCAGGTGGCAGGAGGTGGAGTGAATAATCCATCATATGATGCACTACAATGCTTTGTTAAGTGAGTCTGCATTGATGCAGTGAAGTCTAAAATCAATTATCAGTACAAGTTTAAATGAACTTCCATTTCCAGAATGTGTGCACCATGTTTATTTAACAGACCACGCAAAAAGCCAAAGTTCATGGAAACTTGTTTGTATTACTGGGTAAAATGTAAAGGAATTAGACATTGAGATGCATCACAATGCAACCAGATGCATTGAGAATTATTTAAAAATCTGAATCATAAGAAAATAATAAACATGTTAATTACACATAATAGCAGGAACATTTGGAGTTGTCTCTCTGGCTGCTTAATGAATATAAGTCCAGTATTCAATGTCTTTGGTCTCCACCAACTCCTGATGTGTGTTACCTAGTGATGAACATGTAATGCACAGTGGCTGGATTTTTAAATCTGATTAAACACCTGTATGTTGTAGTCAAAACAATTAAATAAAAAAAATCAAAAAAGCAGATGGTCTGAACACCAAAACACTTGAAACTCTTGACAGTTCTTAGAAAGCTCCATAGGGCTGTAGAGGAACTGCATCATGCCAGTAGAATCGCAAGCAGTGACTACTGTCTGCCTCCATGATTTTGGTGGACATCAACATGTAAGCCAGGGATCTTAACTGTCCCATTCTCCAGGTAGAGTTTTGATTGTTCTGTGTCAATATAAATACGAAGGGAACAGAAGGCCCACAAATGTAGCCACAGATGGACAACTTTCATTCATTCAAACCGAAATCTCTGAGGAGGTTGAGATGCACATTTGGAGACTTTTTAGTGGCATTCTTTGCTAAATAAAATGTTCTGCATATTTGGAAGCTTTTGTAATTTATTTTTGTTCAGAGCAAAAGTAGAATGGCATTGTCAGGGCTGAGCATTGTTAGTGAAATTGCTTTGTGGTGATATGATGCTTGGAGCGTAAAAGCGAGCCAACGCTTGTCATTGTTGTCAGGAGTATTGTGACACGACCACACAATCCCATGGCTGTTAGCAGCGGTGACAATGTGAGAATCAGTACTACATTTCTGAGATAGATGTTAAGACTCTATTATGCCCTCACAGCGATGTGAATGTTTGATACCAGTGTCATTCATGGAGTCATAGAGAAAGAAATCAAACACAGATTAGCGCTTAATGAATGGAGGATGAGGCTTTTCATGTCTGTGCATTGTTTGTGTTTAATATCAGCTTTGTATATATATACAATATATATACACACGCTGGATGTTACCGTTATGTGGTGTTGTTTGTTGTGCTTAGTCTGACAGTTTCAGCTGCCATATATTTCTTTTTTTTTACCACTGATGCAAAAACTGAATGAGTGTACCAAAAATCTCATTTTCTGTCACCTGGAGAAATATTACTTGAAAAATATCCCTCTGGGAAGTCCAGTAAATAGTGGGAGATTTGGTAACTGAGCTCTTTCAGACAAACATGATAAAGTGTTCTTTTCATCTAAGAAAAAAATAAATTAAGAATAAACAGCAGAAATAATTGTTCCAAATTGTTTTCAAGTAGTCATTTTAATTAGCATATTTTAGAAATAAAATGACATCTTAATAGCAGTTGCATACTTAACAGTAAGCATCTTGAAGAAAAAATTTAATGAATATTGAAATGAAATTAAGAAGACCCCATTGCCTTGATTTAACATGAGAGCTGCACACTTAGCTCTTACAGCCCATAAAGTTAGTTTTTTGTTATCCAGGTATCCAATGAAATGCTAAACAATTAACAAACCATCTAATTACGGTACTTATACGGTACTGGTATATATCATAATATAGCAGTACACAAGAAGTAATCGTAGTGAGCTTACCAGTAGTAGCTTTACCTGTGGAGAAATGTGAAACAGCAACTGAAAAATGGCAACAGCAGCGACTTACCAACCTCACACTGACCTATAAAGGTTACACTGATGGGCGTTCAGACATGTGCATCGAGGATCAAAGGAAACTTCTTCAGTCACTCAGTGACGTCAGCTCGTGCAGATGTCTAGGCTTGTTAAAATGCTTCACTGATAACAGTAATTTACTCGATGCAGTGATTGCTTTTAATAATTGCTGTGATCCTGTGGGCCACACACCTATCCACAGCACACAGCTCTGTGTCTGCCCAGCAGCAGGCTCACGGAGACAAGAGCACCCAGGAGACGGGTCCTGCTCAACGTTTTGTCCTACAGCATTAAACAGTCCCACAGGGTTGGATTCTCGCTTCCCTTCTGCTTTTCTTTTAAAAGTTGCCGCACTGGGTCGTCTGGCTGCAGATGAAGTGAGAGGAACCTCTCCTCTCCCTTGGTCCCCTTGAGCCTCTGTCATATCTTGAAGTCCAAGTGAAAATAAACAGCAAACATAAAAACAATATCACAATTAAAAACTACATTTAAATCAGTTTTTTTTTTCCATGATGTTGGCACCACATTTTTTAATTCTATTTGTTGGAATGAACTGACGTAGATGGAGAACATGTTTCCATGAAACTGATTGAATCTTTCCATAAAGCACAAAATTTCACCTATCATAGGCAGACAGTCGCACTGAGCTTGACAGCAGCCTGTCACAATTTGAGTAACAGCCCCCATTAGCTTTTCTGTGAAAGTCTCCTTTTTAATTGACTCAAAAGCACATGCATGCACCTGAACCAATAACCTCAGTTTGCAAGCTAGATAGCTTATTAGCTAGATGGTCAGAATTTGCACATACAAGTAGCTCACAAACTTACCTGCAAAAGTCACTTCAGTCTGTTTGATGCATGCTGGCAAGTTTTTTATTTATTCTGCAGCTCCCCTGCCAGTGCTCAGCCTGCAAGTTACTGTCAGTCAAACATAAACGTCACACTCACCCCAATTGGCTAAGATGAAAAGAAGCATTTGTTTTCTGTACCCTTCCCCCTGTTGAAAATATAAAACTTTCAACATTAGATT
>JAOXYL010000050.1:13652144-13665217 GCA_028564955.1 Terapon puta | reverse complement strand
TTATTGTTCTTATAATGACTATTCAGACAGTATTATTTATTATCACCAGTCTAGATAAGATGTCACAAAGTGCTTCACAATAGGAGACAACAGAAAGATGTAATACATGAACTCAATGTAAAAATAATGAAGTACAGTTACTAGCTTGTCAAGTCAGTAACATGAAGAGTTTAGTTGACGTCCCTGTTTGTGAGGTTTACAGACGAGGGGTGGGGGGGGCTTTTAGGTCAGGCCTCATCCACGTTGACTGCGGACAACGGGACGAAACGCGGCACACAGTCATTACTGCCGTCGACTCTCAGTAACGCTGCTCATTAGACTGGGAGTACACTTTGCTTTAGCTGTAATAGAGCCACCGCAGAGCCATTCCACTTTCTCATCTCCCAGAATACCACTCAGGCTTTTAGGCAGATCTATCTCTGCAGCGTCTTAAATATGAATGAGCAAGGAGCAGACTAGCTGAAAGAGGCTCCATCAGATTATCATTCCTCCAGCTCTGAATTATGAATTTCCATTTACATGCAAATATTACGTGGAAAATAGTGGAATAAAGAGTAATTTGTTATCCTCCCTAAGATTGAGTTAATATATTACTTAGAAGAAAATCATTTACTGTTACAGATTGTTAAATGGTAACATGAATACTTCATTGCTAGACAACAGGAATAAACTCTACATAGTCACTCCCTCCTATGTCATGATGCAGCTTTCTAACCCTTTTATATACCGCCTCTGAGTGCAAAGGGACTCTTGTCTTAACGCTGGCACTCAAAGTAGCAGCGTTTTACATCCTTTTTTGTTTATGGTTCCTTTTTTAGCTCATAGTGTTTCTTTTACCGCTCCACTTATTCTCGACAGCTTGTTGATGGTCTGTCATTCTTCTCCTTTGTAGTGTTGGGGACGATCCGCAGTGCAGTAGGCAGCGCTCAGCTCCTCATCTCGCAGAAGTTCGAGCAGTTCAGAGGACTCTGTAACGAGAACTTGGTGAGTGGCTCTATTACATCCCATTTGTCCTACATACACTGACATGCAGAAGTCTTGCATCATATTACTTTTAGAGAGAAAATGATCATTTTAAGCAGAATCCTTGTATATCAAGTCAGACTTATAGATAGATTTGTGTTTGCTTGTCTTACTTGACTCGATTGTCCCCCCTTGCCAGAATTTCTCCAGTCCAGTTTTGTTGAAATTTGATCATCTCTGAAAGTTGCTTTCCATCAAATGTATATTCTCTCCCTCCGTTTGCTTGATCAGAGGCTGCCTGGGAAATATGTGTGTGCTGAGGGATGAGGCAAAAGCCATTCATCTGTCACTACTTGACACTGCCTCGTTTTCCTCCCTCTAGAACGTAAACGCCAACCCAAGACCAACAGCACAGGACCTCGCCGGGTTCTGGGATCTGCTACAACTCTCAATAGAAGACATCAGCATGAAGTTTGACGAGCTCTACCAACTGAAAGCCAACAACTGGCAGCTTCCTGAGAAACCAGAGAAGAAGGTGATGTGTGGTGCCAGACGGTTTTTATTTAGCTAATGTCTTTTAAAAATGTTAGCTGTTGCCAGCCTACCAAAGGTTTTGCCTTTTCATACAATTGTAACTTGAATATCTTTGGCAGTTTTCGAATGCTTGTCCAATAAAACAAGCTCTTTAAAGATGTCAGCCTTGGCTTTTGGAATTATGAACCTTTTTCACAAGCTTCGAGGGGTTTAATTTCAAGTTAACTTGACGAATACTTGGCTTACAAAGTCTATCAGCTTAGCACAGTATATCAACACCACTGCAGGTTGTGTTCTGCACAGAACCTCATTGCTGTTCCTTCTTAACATGATTTCCTCAGGACGAAAACAAGCAGCTTCCGTCATCCGTGCCAAAGAAGCAGTCAAAGCCCAAGCTGTCAGCGGGGAAGGACAGGAGCGTGGACTCTGCCGTGGACAAGCAGCGGCAAGAAGCCAGGAAACGGCTGATGGCAGCGAAGCGCGCAGCGTCGGTGCGACAGAACTCTGCCACGGAAAGCGCAGATAGCATCGAAATCTACGTCCCTGAGGCGCAGACCCGCCTCTGAGTCTGAACCAGCACCAATCATCGAGCAAAAACCCTGACTCACTTCAGACATTCATTGACACAAACACACCAGATCTGAGACGAACACAGAGATGTACACCGGATGCACAGAGGCCGATTCCCTCAGAGCAGCACAGCTGATGGCAGGCGAAACGTGGGGATCGCACGGCACAGACACAATCCAGAATAATGCAGATCATCACCCAGCTGCCATGGGACTGAAACAACCTTGACAGATGTTTAATACTATTGTTATTGTTATTATTGACATTATAATAATTATTATCTCCTAAAGTATATCAGGACTGTCTTAAATGTGCAAGTATCTTGGATAAGGACATCCTGTACCTTGTGAGCTGAAGAATCTTGGTATCCCAGAAGTTTACTCTCTTAAAACTCCCTTCACTGCTGAGTCTACCGGCAAGTCGTGGCTGCCTGGTTTACAAGCTGAGCTACCATCCACACACACTCAGGACACACATGCAGGTGTACTCACTGTCCACAGAGTCTTCCTGTTCTCTATTTGTATTAGGCTGCCACTCGTCGGGTGTGGTGTGTACGCTTTACTGTGTAAGAATTATAAATGGCGTTAATGTACTCAGAGGTTTAAAAATGCAGAGAACCAGAGGAAGGCAGTAGCATATATATTATAAATATCACACTATTACAATGTTCATTTTGTAAATGTTGTATACCAGATTATTTGTTAGAAAGAGGTCAGTGTTCAGTACCAAGGTAGTTTTTTATAGATCGAGTACATGTACTGTCATGATATATTAGCACTTGATGCAATCATTCACTCCGCCTCTCTCTCTCTCTCCTCTTCACAAACGCACACTACACAGTCTGTGTCTGTGAATAGCCATTGTTAAAGTCTTACACGTGTTTGTTTTTGTGAAGGGACGTGAGGAAACGACTGCCCAGCCAGTGAGCTACACAGGAATGTATGAGATTGTATGCATTTGCCGCTCGCGTCGACTTGATCACTGCACTTTCCATTCACCTCGGATCAAGTCTGCCCACCTTTTTTTCCCCCCCTTTTTGTTTCCCCTAATCCATTCTGACTTTCACTGCATCCTCACGTGATGTAGGGAGGACCAAGACATTCACCACTTGTTATATGGCATTCCCATTCAACCAGGCTTCGGTGTGATAGGGTGGGGGTTTACTCGCTACTGGAAAGGAAATGGAACAGCATAGCAATAATAAAATCATATAAGAGCAAGCAATGCAGTAGGTACCCAGTCTTAAATTATTTAATTCAATATTTCTGTTATGACTTCCTTAGCTTGAAGGATGAATGTTTATTTCTTTTATGAACTGACTGCCCTTGAAATGACTAAAATCTCAGGTCGAACACTTATCAGTGAGAAAAAAAACCACTACAGATGGATTATTTATTATATAACCAGAAATGAATTGGCCAAATGCACAGAGCCGTAGCCAAATAACTTCAGTTCCAGCCCTGCTCCGTGTTCTCCAATGAGAAAAATAAGTTTTGATGCAGTGAAGCACAGGCTTAATTTGACTGCTAAAGTCAGCAGTCCTTCACTCCCCTTTCTAGCAGCTTGAACTCCCACCCCTGTGTGTTGAAAATGAAATACTGTGGTACATTTATTTTTTAATTTAAATTTCAATGTCATTTGACACACCTAAACATGTCTTGACTTCTGTAATTATAATAATAAATGGTGCTGCGAGGGACTTCATGTTGTGCCAAGACGGCATCGATCATCAACATTTCAGTGTCAATTGTTGAAGCTTTTTATTTAAACTGATTTTTTTTGTGATTTATTATTATTTAATCTGCTCATGAATTCAGCCATCTGTGTGTGCGCATTCTCAGCAAAGTTTGTGTTTGCATCAGCTTACGCGTCGTCTCTGTTTAAACTCATGACACTCCTGAGTACGGGACTGATGTTTTCCATGTTTCAGTTTCTCAAAAAGAAACACAAGTGCCAAGGGTGCATGAGTGCAACTGGGCATAGCAGATACTCATGCACAAGTGTAGGTTGACTCACTAGGTTTTAGGGTTTTTTTCTTTTTTTTTTAGTAAGAGCTGGCTCTCCCCCTACTGGTCAGTCCTTGCATTACACTCCAGACATCTTCGCTCCATTTTGAATCTTTAGTTAACATCAAACAAGAAACTGAAGTTGAACTGGGAATGCTGACACAAAACCAAGTTGTTGATTTTTCTTATTTTCTTATTTGTATTACATCAACAATGGACATGTGCATTTCATTGTCCAAAGAAATCATTAAACATCCCTTTGCTACATGTCCTGGTCATCATTCTTGCTGTCTTTTTTTATTACACTCATCCATGACATGATGGTAATATTAGCTGATTGAGTTAATATTACACACAAATGAAATCATAAGCGTTAGAATTAGACCCTTTTATTGTTACTGTGTAATCTTTAAGAGCATGGCCTTCTTACATATAAAAATATACAAAGATCCTTACCAGTGACTTTCTCAGTACTCCTTTAAATGGGTCTTACGAATGATCTGAAACTGTTCAGTCAGCTGTGTAAGGCATTCAGGGTATGTACTGTACATGAGAGACTGTGACAAATGGCGGAAAGTCCTCTCTTTTTTTTCATATCATCTGAGAGCCGGATCCCTTTATTTGCCCACACACTGAACTTTTAAGAGAGCATGACCTGATCAGGGATCTTCAGACAGTTTGTTTACCAGTACTTCCTGATTTCAAAAAAAAAAAAAAGGGCTACAAAATGGACAAACGATGACCAGAAGGTGTAATTCTGGAGGCAGATCATGTGGATGTGCCGTTCAGCCACCATGTGGACGAGGCAACATTCCCCGGTTGAGTGATTTTGCAGAGTGGTCTGAGACACGTCTGCGCCAGTTGTCATGAACATCTTTGGGGTGGAAGAAAAAAAGTGTCATTGGGGATATTTGATGGACGGAAAACACACTGAAGAATCATGAACCCATTCTGACTTCAGTCTCTCTCTCTCTGTCTCTCTCTCTTTCTTCCTCTCTCTCTCTCTGCATCTGTCCTCCCAGAGGTCCAGCTATGAAAATGAGCAAAAACAGTTTCAGTAGTTCCAGTTTATCTTGTACTGAGAAACATTATTTTACGAAATAAGCACATATCTTACAGGCAAAGGGTTGTTTAATGTTAATGGTGTAATAGTTAGACACTGTGAGGATAGTTTCTTTTTTCAGAGAATAAAGAATTGTGATTGCAAACACTTATGTGGCATATTTTCTGTATGAAATAAGCTGTAGAATTAAAGGGGAATGCCACACAATTTTGGAATGCATGTATGTTTTTCCTCAGATATATGTTTTAAACAAATTACCTCAATCCTATTCATTGTTGTTCTTAGATCTAGGAAAATAGTGTCCAGAAAACATCTCTTTGTGAACACAAAGCCACTTTTGTTTCTTTTTTCCCTCTGTGCGCAGTTGTTTTTATTGTTTTATAACTTAAAATAAAATAAGGGTCAGCAAAAAAACACTTTCATTTGGTCCACTTTAGTACGTGGTCACATAAATAATATTCCTTTTGATAACAACATTAAGCAACACAGGAACAGGACTACGCAGACACCATTGACCACTATTGTTTTGGCCTGAGGATTTTATTCTAGATCTTGCAGTTCCTATCGCTTCATAAATCTACATGTTTTAGACTATAGTTTGGCAACACCCCAAGGTGTCAGCATGACTCTGTTCCTGTGCACAGACAGCATCCTTAAATAAATGTTTCTCTCAGTTTTGTGTGCAACAACCTGACAGGCCTTTGCACAGAGCTCTGACGTCAACTGCCATCCAACACCGTCCAGACAAATTGGAATAAGCCAAACGCTAAGCCGGGCCTTATTTCCTGGCCCAGTGTTGGACCTCGCTAATGCTCTTGTGGCTGAATGGGAGCAAATTCCTGCAGACGGGCTCCAAAATCTTGTGGGATGCCAGCATGGAGGCTGTTACAGAGGCACGTTTGTTGCCCATGCTTTTGGAATGAACCATTAGAAATAGTTGCTTTATGTGATGGCGTCTACAAACTTCTGGCCATGTAGTGAGAACATACCAAAGGATGACAGATAAAGAAGAAAGTAAGAAGTGCTATCAAACAGACCAGCAATGCTTTGCATCCTTTCACATACCCTCTACATAGATAGATAGATAGATAGATAGATAGATAGATAGATAGATAGATAGATAGATAGATAGATAGATAGATATGATGCAACAAAAGCTCCAGCCCCATATCAGTAAGCTCCTTTAAAGAACAAGCCACCCGATGCTGTCACGAGCATCTCCTTGTCTCACAGCTGCCTCCTGCAGGTTTCACCAAGGATGAGCAGCAAAGATGTGTCAAGTCAGCTGAAGATCACCAAAACGAGACTGTCTTCAGAAGAAAACCATGAAAACGTTGTAAATCCCTGCAGTGATTTTGTGACTTGAGACACATCAGTAACAATTGTTCAGTTTAAGGTTAACATAATTTCATTGTACACAAATTTTATTTGTGTATTTTACGAGGGGTTCTTTGTGCATTTGTCCCCCTATAAAGCATCCTTAATTGCATGCACAGTTTATGAACACTTGGTGAAACAGTGTGAAAGAGCTGTCATCATGTTTAATGATTAATGACACAGCACAGTGTGTTATAGTGCATTTAGTAACTCTTAATGCATGTGCAAATGATCTTGGCCATTGACAAAATGTAACTATATAAATGTAACTATATTGAATTAAGTACATTTACTCACATGTAATGTGTACTTATACTTCACTGCATTTCAGAGGGAAATATTGTACTTTTTCCACTACTCTGTCTATTTAACAGCATTAGTCACAAACTTTAGAAGCACATAATCATCATAATGAAACGTAATGCAAAAATGTTCAAATTTATCTCCACCTTGAAAAGTAAATTGACGCTGGCACACTATTGAGTCGGTAATAACAATCGAATAATATATGATAATAAATATAACATTTTGCATTAGCGCACTTTTACTTTTGATAAAGTGAAGTACATCTTGTTGCGTGTGTATGTGTATTTTAAAACATAAATTAGTGATTAAACACAAAATACAGTGGCGTTAGCACACATATAGTATATCCACAACAATTATTAGTGCTGTTTGACCCAGTGATGCATCTCACCACCTGTATCACAGTATATAACGTGTTAAAATCCATTAATTATTTTTTTATATATAGGCTCCAAAAGATCAATTGTCGGGGTTAAGATAGAGCCTTACCCTTAAAAAAAAATTAAAATATTCCAAGCCATGCTGTCTTTTAATCTTTTAATTTTGGAAAGCGCAGCTCAGAGTGGTGAACTTCCGGCAGACGGCGGAGGGGCGGAGCTAAAACATCCGAGGAGGAGAAGAAGAAGAAGTCCCGGTGAAGTGATGGCTGCACTGTAACAAAGAGGAAACACGAATGTCTGCCTGCACCTGCTGACCTGTGGTGAGTTTACACATTTAGGGCTTGTTCTAATCTCCGCTTTACCCCGACTCTGTGTTTTTGCGACGACATTCGCTCTCCAAAGGGCAGAAGTGTTGAAGTTTGCAGGCCAAGAGTTCAGCTGCGCTCAGTGTTAGTGTGTGTCTGTAACAGGATGACACAGTGATATGAACTTCTTTTATTCACGTTATAAAACACACACAGGTATAGTTAGTCAGTTTACAGGCATGGTCTAACTAGCCCAACCAGGCATGACTCGTAGCTCTCATACTAAAGACACAGGTGATAACTCAGGAATGAGTTTGAGTGCCGCCACTAACAAATGATGTCAAACGTCCTTTCAAATTAAAACTGAAACTGGACAGTTTCTCCATATTTGCTGCACTGTATCTGTTATTTTTGGCTGTTGGTCAGACAAAACAAGACAACCAGCGATTAATTTTGTTAGTTTAATCAGATATCCGTTTCGAGTCATTTTCTTTCAGTAAAAACTTTCCAAATTCTCTGATTTCTGCTTCTAAAATGAGAATATTTGTGGTTTCTGTAGTCCTCTGTGGGAGTAAGATCATTGAGTTGTGGACAAAACAAAACATTTCTGCTTTGGGAAACCATTTATTTCTGACATTTTCTGTATTAAACATCTTATCAAATGATCAGTTTGGGCTCTGGGAAGTTTTTAATGGGCATTTTTCCCACTATTTTCTGACAACAGTCAATCAGTGCAGGCAAAAATAATCAAGAGGTGAGAGAGAAGTGTTAATGAAAATGGTTGTTACTTGCAGTCCTGAGACAAGTGAGCAGGCAGATTTTTTTCACATTTGAAAGTTTCACCAGCAAATGTTTTGATATGAAACACTACTAGAGTCTCATAACAGGAAGATATATGAAACACTTTAATTTGACAGTGTCCTCTGAGCATCTGTCTCATTGGGCCACATTCACTATGACACAGCAAAGTCTCTGTTCTCAGTAGAGAGATGCTGACTTCGTCCTGCCAGTGACCCGGAGCTTGCGGACCCCATAGCAGCCGAGTCAGGACGAGACAGCAGGACGCCGATCGGACCAGTCATGGCCGCCAGACAGCAGAGAGCCGCGGCCGCGTCAGACGGCTCAGCAGAGGCCAAAAGGACGGACGTCAGAGCCAATGAGAAGAAGTGCTGTGAGTGGTTTGTCTTTCCTCAGCGTGCCCTGAAGGTGAAATGTTGACTCATTATCTGAGGCACTAACCTGCTCCTTATTAATTATTGAACGCTGCGTACCTTATCTGGAACATTATTAAATGTAATTGCACTGAAATTGTTCTTTTAATTAATTTTCTAGTCTGTTGGTCACAAGTAAAGAATGGAGATAAGGTTTGAGCAGGCACTGATTGTTAAATGTCAACTTTGACGCACCTTCAGTTGTTATGGATATGTATACAGTGCATGGGTGTATTTGTAGACGCAGGTGGTGCCACACACACCGCTCTGAAGCATAGCAACACTGTAATGAGCAAGGTCAGAGGCCCTGAGCCCGGCTTAGTTTTATCTTTTATCAGGCAGACTTGGAGGAATTTTTAAAGGAACATGAAACAGATCTAAAATGAAAGATCTAAATGCGTCTCAGACACAAAACTGCTCGTTTCTGTTGAAATCTGAGACTCACAGACATCTGTTCGGAGAATCTGGAGTCAAGTCTGGTCTCGCCAGATCTTTGTTTTGACAGATTTGCTTTCCCTGAGCTTAGGATGGTCGTCCTGGACACTGAAAGGAAAAACTTCAGCTAAAATATTTTCCATTTCATGGCCCAGCCAACAAAGTGACAGTGGATTTCTACGGAGGGTTGCTAAACATTAACCAGCGAGTCGAGAGATGGCAATGACATGACAGAAATGTTCAACTAAATGTTAACCAGCTCGTAGATGGACACTGTAGGGGTGACATTGGATTATTTCACAACCCTCCCTCTGCTTACGATCTGCTCTTTTATTAGAATGGGTACTTTTTAGATACAAGTTTGACGTAAAGAGCGAACTTGTTAAACACTAAACAGGTTGTGAAGGACATGGAGGTCATAAATTGTACTGGCATGTTTAGTAACCAAAAACTCTTGTGTTTGTGTGTGTTGTTATTTGTGCAAACTGCAGCCTGGGCCTCCTACATGACCAATTCCCCGACTGTGATAGTGATGATTGGGTTGCCCGCCAGGGGCAAAACCTACATGTCCAAGAAGCTAACACGCTACCTCAACTGGATCGGAGTGCCAACTAAGGGTCAGTTACAGGAGCAATGCATGTTTGAGTTTTATGCACGTGGGTACTTTTTATATGTCTACAAGAAATAAAGACAATAAAAAACAGGTTAACAGTCTTGTGAAATATCATGATTTAGTGATTTGTAAAATTAATTCCAAGAGTATACAGTGCAGATATGCATATGGAGGTACCGTAAACCGAATTTATGAAAGTTTACAAAAGCTAAAATGGTATTTAGAGATTTGACTTCAATTCAAATCTTGTGCTTAAGGCTACAACATGTTAATACAGCTATATTTCTGTCAATGCTCTCTATCGTCTGACTCAGTTTGTGGCTGTGCACTGATGTTGTCGTTTAAGTGGAACGCAGGAGAACTGGTTTGGCGGGGATGAGATGAAGGTCACCGCCCTGACAGAGCGTGCACCGTGATCCTAGTTTCACTCCCCTCACACTTCTCTGACTTCCTTTCTCCCTTCCCTTGCAGTGTTTAACCTTGGAGTCTATAGGAGGGAAGCGGTGCAGTCTTACAAGTCCTACGACTTCTTCAGGCATGACAATGAAGAAGCAATGAAAATTAGAAAGTGAGTAAGAGAGTTCCTCCATGCGTTCGTCCCTCCGCACGTGTCACATTGGTCATGATTACCGAGTCCCAAAGTAAAAACCACCCGGTAACTTTTCATGTAGGCTAGCCATGCAAATACCTCTACTGATGTGTATTTGTTTAACAAATGGGGCTTTCCCTGATTGATGTTCTCATTATGTTTCCACAGACAGTGTGCTCTGGTGGCACTGCAGGATGTAAAGGCCTATCTGAATGAGGAAGGAGGCCAGATTGCTGTAAGAACACAAAGAAACTATATTACTGTATTAGCTCTTTTTTTAACTTACAATTTACAATTTTTATTAATTGTAAATTGATGTGGTCTGAATATCCTTTGCTGTCTGTCAGGTGTTTGATGCCACCAACACCACCAGAGAGAGGAGGGAACTCATCCTCAATTTTGCAAAGGATAATGCATACAAGGTTAGAGTTGATTATTGAATCCACACATAATATATTTTGACTCAATTTACGAATCTCTGATGTTTCTTTCATTCTTTTTTTTTTTAGGTGTTTTTTGTTGAATCAATATGTGACGATCCAGATGTCATCGCTACAAATATCCTGGTAAAATGATGCCTTTTTAGCTTTATCATGAGCAAGCTTGTACCCTAGTTCGACGGTTAATCAAACCTACAAATGTTTCTTTCATGAAGGACGTGAAGGTGTCCAGTCCAGATTATCCTGAGCGGGACAGAGAAAGTGTCATGGAGGATTTTCTCAAGAGAATAGAATGTTATAAAGTGACGTACCAGCCTTTAGATCCGGACGAACACGACAAGTAAGAGGACGTTTTGCGAATCACGCTGCCATTTGCATTTTTTTTTTACCCTTTTTAGTTTAAACTGAACTGTCAAATATTCAAGTGACCTTGTAGATTATTTCAGCATCGTGTGGGTGAGAAGGTGTATTTGCAGTAAATGTCCAGCAGATGGAAACAAAAGCTGATTTTTAATCCAGATTTGTTATTGTCTGCTGTTTAGTAGGTTTTGATTTGTAGAGCTGATATGTGGTAAACCCAAAAGTAGTAATAATTAGTCATTTTCATGTGCTTCCAAGAACACTGATTCAGAGGTTTTTAACTGTTGCCAACTGGCATAACTATTAGTGATTTGTTTGATTTCCTCATTTATTCACTATATTTATAGTAGTATAAATAAAATAACCCAGAATATGCCTGCTTCACCCATTATGATATTTGTTTTTTAAAGAGGGGGAATTGCTGTTGGCTTTCTTAAAGAGTGTGTAATGTTATGACCATTCTGTTGAAATAATGGGATATTTAAACTCTGAATGTACAAAATGTGCCCTGCTATGGTTGCTGTTCAGTGTTTGCATGATTGACTCACTCTCTTTGTTTGTTCTGACCCGCAGGAACCTCTCCTTCATCCAGGTCATCAACGTCGGCCGTCGCTTCTTGGTCAACAGAGTGCAGGACTACATCCAAAGCAAAATAGTGTACTACCTCATGAACATCCACGTGCACTCCCACTCCATCTACCTCTGTCGGCACGGAGAGAGCCATCACAATTTGGAGGGGCGCATCGGGGGGGACGCTGAACTGTCGGAGAGAGGGAAGCAGGTGCTTTAACATATCACCCTGCTCCTAAACTCTCCAAAGCATCATCTCCAAAAGTCTAGATGGAATCATTTGTAAAATACATTTATTTTAAACCACTCTTACATCTTGCTTTTTTAACATAAAGGCTGAAAATGGGGGGGCGGGGGGCAGCTAGGCTGGTTCTTCTTTTTCATTTTAGGGATTAAAGAAAAGAGATATAATGTGCTAATTAGCAAGATATCATCCTCTGTCAGTGTTTGTACTAACATTTATTTACCAAAATAATATACCTATTATAATATAATATATAATAATATTTAATATAGAAATGTTCATTATTTGGAAGTTAAAGTAAAATCTCCAACAAAGTTCAAGTAATACTGTACATTACAGATGCACATTTTCCAGCTTAAATCCAATTGGATGAGATGAATAAAATCATGATGCTACAAAACAGATTTTAAGGCCAATATGGGAATAATTTCTTAATCTCGTCCACCATGTAACCTCTGTTCTGCTAAAGTCTCTTCCATGTGTTCTTCCCATCAGTTTGCAACAGCACTGAAGGGTTTTGTGGAAGAGCACCATCTGTCGGACCTGAAAGTCTGGACCAGCCAGCTGAGACGCACCATTCAGACGGCGGAGGAGCTGGGAGTCCCCTACGAGCAGTGGAAGATCCTGAATGAAATAGATGCTGTATGTCTTCCAGTACATCAGACACACAGAAGTTACACAGTGAGGGCGTGTCGTAGATTCTGAGTGGTGAAATTACTTTGTGTTTCAGGGAGTGTGTGAAGAAATGACGTATAAAATGATTGAGGAAACGTATCCAGAGGAGTTTGCTATGAGGGACCAGGACAAGTACCACTACCGCTACCCTGGAGGAGAGGTAAATGCCCTCTCTGTCTCTGGGATGTTTGATCCCTCCATGTAGTACTGACTGGTGCTGGCTCTAGTTTGTCTGAAATGTGGAATTGAAGTTATGTAATATTACCCCCCACCCCCACCAACACCACCACCACATACACACTCGTTCTCTCTCTTATATTTATAGCTTAAAAATGTTTTTTTTTTTTTTTATATTGTATAGCATTTTTTATTATATTGCAGTGTTAATACAAAATTGATGGTACCTTAGCAGGAAATCATTTTAAAAAAAAA
>JAOXYL010000050.1:13603567-13630588 GCA_028564955.1 Terapon puta | reverse complement strand
CGCTCTAATTTGACCTGCATGACTGCTTGTGCAAGAGTTACCCATTTGACAAATTCTTCCATAGACCTCGTCTCACAAACATAAAATATTCTGATCCCAGTCTAGCAGGAGTGTACTACATTACAAAGTCTCACACTTAACTTAATACATTTCATTTTTCAGAAACGTTATATCTTCTTCCTTTGGGGTGCTCTCACTCAGGGTAGCAGGAAGTTTGTGGGTTGTTTTGCAGCTTGGTAAAATAAAGGATCTTTTTGTTGTTCAACCTGGCTACTTTTCAACCCTTGTTTCCTGTTCTGACGGGCCTCGCGGTCTCTCCTTACAGAGAGAAGATGCGGCAATGTCGGGGAGCTGCCTAACGGGGAGTTCCACTACGAAGGGAATTCATTCGTCGGGGAGAAGGTTTACGCTGAATGTGACCCGGGGTATGTGGAGGCCTGAGATACATCGTGTTAGACTTGTTCAGAATAATAAAAGAAAAAACCAACCTTCTGATGTAATCTCTCCATTTTGACAGATACTCTCTGAAAGGACTCAACTATATGATATGCAAGAAGACGGGCTGGACTGGCGAATTCCCGTCATGTGAAGGTGCGCCACACTACAGAAGAGTTGCTCATTGTCAAACACACACAAACACCCACACCTCTTGTGGTTGCCGCACCTGATGAGGCGATCTTGAGCAGGCAGTGTTTAAGGTTGAGTAACTTGTGCCTTGTGAATGTGACGCAGTATGTATTTACTTTAATCCCATAATGCACTTAAACATATTTTCCATTACACTAATAAAGTTGTGACAGTAAATGTCTAGTTTTTCAGTGTCACATTAATACTGTAGGTTAATACTCAGGGTTTTGGACTTTTGCATATATGATGCCACAGCTAAGTCCACAGAGCACATAGCAGGATTGTGATTGAAATTCTCAGTGTTTCCAGGTGATGCTGCTCAAGATGTGGTAGAAGATTTTAAAAAATCCACGAAATGTAATGATTAAAAAGAAAATCTTTCAGAGGGAGAAACCACCTGCTCCGCCCCTGCCGTGGCCAACTCTGTGAGCAGCGCTGGAGATGTTCCTCTGCACCACGTGGGAGCCAGCGTGAACTTCACCTGCAGCCAGGGCTTCCAGCTGGATGGCGCTCCGGAGATCACTTGTGGCCCCGACAGCCAGTGGCACCCTCCGCCCCCCCAGTGCCTGCCTTTGCCTGATAAAACCAGTGAGTCTGGTCTTCTGGAAAACCTCCCTTTTTTTTCTTTATTTCAGACAATTGGTTTCTAATCTGACACTTTCCTCACCCAGCGGGTGGATGTGGTGTGCCGCTAACCGGCAGGAACTCCAACCTAGCCGACAGATACATCACAAAGACATCTTTTGCCTCCGGTGACAAAGTCCAGTACGTGTGTGACGTCGGATACGTCTCAGTAGGCGGCAGCAGCTATCGCAAGTGTAACAACGGGAAGTGGACACGACTGTTGCTGAGATGTGAACGTGAGATTTTTTAAGAACTTTTTTATTATACAATTAATCTACATCTTTACCTGAATTAGAGCTGCATCAAAAACACCATGAAAAATGAAAGCTTTAATAATTGCAAAGGACAGCCTACCCCAGGTAAATTATCACACTGTGGTTCAAGAAAAGCAAACACCAGCATGATCCTCTGAGGTATGAAAACTTAATTATGGCCCTGCTGACAGGTGGGCTGGATTGTGTCACATTTGACGTACTGCAGCTAAAATAGGAAAACAATAATACATTAATATAATAATGACCCATTAATTTTTTTTTTTTTTTTGCCTCCAAAAGGAAAGCTGTGTGGTTCTGCAGGAGAGATTACAAATGGATACTTTACATATACTGGAGTAGAGTTTGGAGACACTGCTACAGGTGTCTGTGCAGAGGGGTAAGCATGGCACATGCCTTCCTTGCACTGTTTTATCTGATTTGCATTCTTCGTTGCTGAAAATGTGCCTTTTGCTTGCATCCCCTTCATCAGGTATAATCTTGTGGGACGAGCGACCAGGAACTGCTTGAGCAACGGTTGGGATGGACGTGTTCCTGTCTGCGAAGGTGTGGCGACCTCCTCTGTCTTTTTTGTTAAGCACGCTTTAATTTCCCGTCCTGTTAAGCAACACTGCCTCTTTCTCTTCCAGCTGTGGTGTGCGAGGAGCCTGGAGAAGTGGCAAACGCCGAGATTGAAGGCCGCCAGGACACGCCTTACACTTACTCGAGTGTGGTGCGCTATCATTGCCGTGTGGGAACCCTGACCGGAGAGAAGGAGATCTGGTGCACCGCGGATGGAACTTGGAGTGCTCCTCCACCTACATGCGATGGTCCTTGTGACACTTATGCCTTATAGAACTTTATGTACCCTTTTTGCTACAAACAGAATAAAATCTGACCTCTGTTTCTTTACAGGAGTGACGTGTCCATCTCCACATGTGCGCAAAGCCTTCAGGAGTTATGGTCACAAACAGCAGTTTCAACACAAGGAGGTTGTATCGTTCCAGTGTCAAAAAGGCTACGAACTGATTGGCCCAGGCACCGTTACCTGTGGAGAGGATGGCCAGTGGCTTCCCAAACTCCCTAAATGCTTATGTAAGTAATTAATTCTTTGTAAAAAAGTTGCTTCGGATTATTGGCTTTCAAACGCGATTTTTAAAAAAAAATTTTTTAAAAATCACCAATTTCTTATTTCAGGGCATCGCAATTCCCGGAGGGCAAAATATGCTTACTGAGATGTGAAACTACAAAATGCAATTCAGCTTGGTTAAACCATTCAGCAGCACGAGGACGGCATGAAGTAAAGCTAAATGACCCCCTCCCTCTAAAAATCCTTTTACAATCCACATTTAATAGTGCATGAAGAGTGATATATTTTCTTATTTGCTTATAAAACTTGTATAAACTCATTATACAGACATTAAAATGTTTGAAATGAAGCTGAAGTACAGTATGTTTATTTCGATAAGTGTTTTGGGCAGTAACAAGTACAAACTTGTTTCATTCACCTCTGTACATAGATTTTTTTTTTCTTTTCTTTTCTTTTTTTTTTAACAGTTGATAATGTTATGTGTGTCATCTCTAGACTAAACGGTGAGTGAGCATTTCATGAACAAACAAGCTACAAGAAAGTAAGAACACCAATTCCATTCATTTAAAAAGACAAATACAAAATCCAGACATTTCTTTACATGAGCAATAACAATTCAAGTGCAAATATCATTATCAACTCTATGATACATCATAGCAAACTCTCGTTAAAAGGCAACGATTCCAAGGAAAAAAAAAACAGGTTGCAGGAAAGAAGCTTTTTTTTTTTCTTTTGAATTTTATTATTCGTTTGTTTGTTTTTTTTTTTCAATTTTTGGGAGGGGGGGACTTAGGGAATGAGCATATGTGGGCCATGAGGACACGCTGGGATTCTGCCTGTTTGCATGAAATTCCTGGCGATATGACGCCTCGACATGCGTAATCTGTATGTTAGTGAGTCGCGTGTGAAGGAATTTCTTCATGGCTTGGCCCAGCATCGCTCTCAAGTTGCACAATCTGGTCAAAATCCCTTTTTGTCATCCTAAAGTTTGGCTACTTGTCATTTTGAGTTGGTACACTTCCTACGTGTACCACTTTATTTTTATTTACATAAGAGGGGACGAAATGCACTCCCTGGGAGGGTGGGATTTGGATGTCATAGCCGTTTAATTCGTTCAGGGGTTACATGTTAAGGGGCTTATAAGCGTACCAGTTTGACTTTAGCTGTGGTAACGATGACTTTTAAAAGAATAGTCAGTAAACTCTGGGAAATGCGCATTTGCTCTCTTGCCAAGAGTCCCTCCTGTGGTTGCCAGGCAACAAGTGCAACACACAAATGAGATGTAATTTTGTTAATGAGCTTTAGAGGTGTAAGTAGTGTAGACAGATCTTTTATTTTTTCCATCCCCTTTTATAAAGTCTTTGTGCCTAGCTAACATTTCACGACTGCAGCTTCATATCTACTGTTAAGACATGTGGTATCAATCGCAAACTTCCTAAAAAGAAGGCAAATAAGCACATTTTCCAAAATGTGGAACTACTCCAACTATGTCAGATCTCAATATGACGCAAAGTGTTAGATTTATTAAAAATAAAATATTTTACCCTGTTTTGGTCGCTGTTTCGAAATTACAAAGAATATTTTCAACACACCAAATAGTCAGTTTTCATTACATTTTGACAGGAAGAAGAAAAGGAAAAGAAAACCTTCTGCCCATAGTGGCTGAAATCATTTTTAAGACACATGAGTCTCAGAAAAACTGCAACCTAAAAGACATTTCACAGGCTTTGTTGGGAATCAGTTGTGTGGCCAAAATTAAAGGTGTGTTTGTATTCATTGCACTTTGTACTACAAAGGTAGGATGACGCGTTCAAAATTTAGTGCACAAAACAAAATGACTCGCTCTTATTTTGGGGGGGGGGGGCAGTCTTTGGAAGAGCTGTCTTCATTGGGACAGGACAGAAATCTGAAGGGGGTACTGGGAGTCTTTGGATCTTCGAACTAGAGACGGGTGGGATATCAGGGGCAGAAAGTGATTTTTCTTTTTGGGATGGGGTCCTGCGTAAGAAAATTAGGATCAAATAATTCAACCCTCGTCTAATTTTATTTTCATTATTTACAAGATTGAAATAAAAACACAATAAACCTGGTAGTCCACAGACAGGCAATGTGAGATTAACTTACTGTGTGTAAAGAACTAAAGTATTTCAGATTTGGAGCTTCCTTTTTTTGTTTTGAACCTATAGACTATTACTGTGTCGAGTACATCAGAAAGACAATATGAGATTGAAGAATTAAAGTGACCTTTTTTTAAAAAAAAAAAGAAGCAGCAAACATAATGTCCCTCAAAGACATTTCTCTCTCTCTCGCTCTCTCTCTCTCAGAGACGTGTTCCACTAGACATCACATTATCTCATTTCTGTGGCTCTCACAATTATTAGTTTGTTATTCATCTCCCAAATGTCCGCTATGTTCCTGGAATGATAAACCACCTTTTTGTTTGTGTTTTTCTTATGTCGGCTTCAAAAAGAAAAGAGCAACAGAAATTAATCTGAAGGTTGGAAAAAAAACACCGGTACCGTCTAGACGGACGGAGCGAAACATAGATTAACTGTTTTAACAGCAAAACCCTTGGAAAAACCGCTCTAAGAGCTCAATATAGTAAGGCTTCGAATGACGTGGAATGCAGCTGCGACATGAATTGAAGGACCGCTCCTCCTCGAGGACAGCACACAGACGCTGAAGATGGAACCAGGGTTACACAACACTTACACAACACTTAACAGTCATACTTAACGGTAGGAGTCGGGGCTGGAATTCAGACCGCTCATTTAAGCAAATGCAACAACAAGCTCAAACTGCACACACAAACGCCACTCCTACTGTCTGAAATGGGCGCTGGTCTATTGTTTTGTTTTGTTTTTTTTTTTTGCGTGGTTTCATTGCGCAACACAACAGAAACCGAACCCACTCACAAACTCTACATCCCCACTGAATGCTTGAGCAGATCAGGATTGCAGACCTGTGCTGAATGGAAACTGACAGAAAAAAAACAAAAAAAGCCTGTAACAATGATTTTCAATATTTCTCAGGTCTGCATAGTGTTTATTGTCAAAGCCTATGGAAAATAAGAGGGTAAACATACTAGTATGTTTTGTGTTTTTAAGTCCTGTGAGAGTCGCGGGATGTCGGGAGGAGGGGAGGTCGGGGCAGGGGGGTTGTCACGATCCGGCGCTTGACCTCTTCTCTTTTACTTGTAAGGTCGCAGGAAAGCGGAGACTTTGCTGCTTATGAGGCGTATGAAGGAGCGAGGAAGCATCTCGTTGGACTCCCGAGTGGTGTACTTAAAGTAGTTGTTTGGGTGAGCCAGCACATCGAAAAGAGTCTTAATCAGTTTTTTATCCTGCGGGGGAAGAAGAGGCAGGTGTAAACCCCACTTCAACACACGCTTTCATCCTTATGCACTGAACTGAATTGAATTGCACAACAGCGAAAACAAATTACTCACCGACAATGACGACAGTAACAAATCTTTTCAATATTAATGCATCATCTGAGTCAGGCGAGTACTGATGTTTGTTAGCAACAGCTCTGTTCAGCCTAACGACACCTTTTAATGTAGAGCTTATTGCTTTACTGAGTCATCTCTCCCCCGCTGGTCTTATGGGCCGACAATAAATGAAGTTAGAAATTAACACAGTAGAGGGAATAAGACCGCTAACCTTGAGGATTTCTTGATGGTTTTCTGAGGCATAGAGTCTTCCATCCCGCACAATGTCCTCGACGAGCTGTTCGTAGTCCTCTGAATATATAAAAATGACAGTTACTACAAGCTGCATCATAAAATGCTGAAAACAGGCCATGCTTGTGCAGAACAACAACAGAATCAGCAAAAAAAAACTTCCTTTCACCAGGTTATAGTGCCGGATCTTCTTTTGTTTGTGCTGGGAAATTACTCTAAAAAAATTCAGCGGCAAGAAGTGGTGTCTCTGCTAAGTTTTAGTTCGTAAACCACAGAGCGCATTGTCAAAACAGCTGTCAGAGGGACTACTTCTTTAAAAGAAAGTAGTTCTACTGAAAGAGGGCTGTGGTTGGTCGGAAAACTTTTTCAACATTAGCACATCCGTTTTATTACATCAGCACATATGTTGCCAGTAATAAGAAGACAGAGGTTTGTTTGATGTTATTTAGAAAATGTCAATTACATAGTGTGTCCACATGAGGGCACTGAGAAGTTGACTTGTCTCGATAAACGTTCCTCTGACCTTACGCGAGAGATCTTTTGGTTATTAGTAAGTCACAAGCCGAGAATATCAGCAGTCTGGAAAGCTAGAGCTTTATCATTCTTAAATCTATCTTAATTATTTTATAATAACATCTTCTTTCATTGTTTTAGTTTTTTTCTTCTACTGTATTTCCTCTTTTAATGTCATCTGTTCAATTGCTCATTTTAATAATTCCCATTTTTACGCTTCACATCTGATGATTTTATGTCTTTCTTATTTAAAAGATCTTTCTAAATGTTTATCAAAAAAAGAACCAACTTCATATATGGATGCCAAATTTTTAAAATGGCAAAGCCTGATATTTGGATTCAGTATCAGTCGAGCTACAGTTCTCAGAGTCTCACTCTCGTTTGATAATTAATCAAATTTATCTATCTGGTTAGAATGGCATACATGGCTGGTTAGAAGTGAGTTTTTTTTTTTTTTTTGCTGAACCAACACTTTTTCACTATTTGTTGATAATAAACTATTTTTTCTCTGTTTGAAAACTATCATTTCGCAGACATGACAGTTCATAGTAAGTGCAGCTGCTGTGATAAATGCTCCATACCATCGTAAGTGACATAGGGGATCTGAAAGCCCCGGGCGCTGTTGGCCTCGTTGGACTTGAAGTTAATCCACAGACGTCTGGAGCGAGCTGTGAAGGCGATGGGCCGCTCGTACGTCTGACAGGTCTCGTAGGTGGTGATGGATGTAGCCGACCCTTGCAGGTGTACAGAGGGGACAACGGTGACCAATCAGGTTTTCACTACCGTTCCGTGTTTTGCCGCAGCTCTTTACACAATAAACATTAAATTCCACTGAAACGACAACCTGACACTCACAGTTCTTCCGCATAACCAGCACATCCCCACACTCGTCCTCTGAGGGCAGGAAAATTTCTGGCACCACAATCAGGATCTTGCGCTTGCTGGGTGGGTTGATGTTCCAGATACATTCCACATTAGCAGGATAATTACCGGGATAGTTAGGTGACTCAATGTAACCCATGAATTCGCCCATCTCGCCACCACATTGCCTGTCTAGACGTACACAAACAGAACAAATTAGTTTCCAGCTCGCGCTTAATAAATGTGAAAACACAAAACAGTAATTTTCATACTCACTCTTGCACTGCGAGACGCTTGTGGCACCATCAAAATCAGTGGTGGTGTTCCCGGGGCAGGAAATACAGTAGTTCTGTCTAAACTCGGTCTGATACGTTCCCACTGGGCAGCGGATGCACCGATGTACCGTGGTGTTGTAGTAATGACCTGGAGAGCACTGAACTGCAGGGAGAAAATGAAGACATGCATTAAGTGGGGAACATTTATCAGATTGTTTTAGTGTATTTTCTTTCTTTGCTTTTATTTCTTTTTAAAAAAAAAGAGCACATGCTGACCTTTGACTTCGCAATCATGAAAGGAGCTGGCACCTTCCCGCTTGGTGCTCAGTCCTCCCCCACAGGGGAAGCACAAGGTCCGTCCCAAATCTGGTTGGTAGGCGCCCTGAGGGCACGGCTGACAGGGTTTGAACCCATCATTGGAGAAGTACCCCGTTGGACACTGGCCTGGATTTGATTCGTAGAACATGGAGAGAGGATTTATTAAGGACATTAGACGCTTCAGCCATTTAATTTTTCTACCAGGAGTTTAAACTTACCTGCACAGGAGGAGATGTTTCGCGCCCCGACAGGCCCGTGGCCGTCACTGCCGGGGCAGAGGTCGCAGGCCAGCTGCCCCTCCTTCTCCTGGAAAGTGCCAGGCGGACACTGGACACAGCGCTCCTGCTCGCCGTGGTAGTAAGACCCCGGCAAGCATCTGACTGAGAGAATACCCACAACAGCTCTGGTCAGAGGTGACACACTTCACTTAGAGTACAAAGTTTGCATTTCTGATCTGTTTAGACTTTCAGTTTTTTGTTTGATGCACTTTCCGTTCCGAGGGCAGATGACCAAGTAAACTTGAGTAATAATTTATCAGGTGCACCTTTAAAATCTAATGTACTCCAGAGCAACAGCCCGGTCATAACATCTTTTTTTACAAAGCTCATAATGTTCATACATATTTTTATCACTTAAGTCATAAAGGTGGTGTTATACTGGACTACATTTTATTGAGGTGGTTCTAACTTTATTTCCTCCCTACCCACATGAGGGCAGACGAATATTAGAAACGCCTCTCAGTACCACTAACTATGACCTCAAAATTAAAACATATAATTTAATTTACACTTCTGCGACCTCTAGGTGTCATCAAAATATGAACTATATGGGCCCTATAAACAAAGCAGAACACTGTTGGATTGCAGTAACTTGTACAGGCGTACGTAACAAAGTGGACACTCCTGGTCCAGCTCCCTGGGCTTACCACATCGGCCACTGTCCCTCTCCCAGCCCGGGCCGCAGTTCTCCTGAATGGGAGCAGCCTGGGGGAGTTTTTGAGCCACCTCGTACTCCAGACCGGCGACTCGGATCAGGAAACGCTCCTGGTTGATGGACTTCTTCAGAGCCTTGATATACGTCTTGACCTGCTTCTCCATGCGCTGTCTGAGGCAGCTGAGATTGCAGCTCCCTGGTTATGGGTAAATGAAGGGCACTGCTTTTCACTTGGAAGCACGTAGATCCTAAAAGCATGTGTGCTGGACAAAATAATGGCAATAAAATGCTGTTTGCTGCTAAAATGCTGACATATTGTTTTAAATGAGATGACTGACCCGTGGTGTCTCCGGGCTTGACTTCAGCTTCTAGCTCCAAAGTGATGCGTGTTACCTCTTTGTTAGAGGGGTTGCGAGCTCGCCGCCCTTTAGCTTTCTTAGAAGAGTCACATTTGAGGTTGACAAATGTCACCAGGCAGTTGCTGCAGGGCTGCCCTCCCCCTGTGGACAAAAATACTGTAATAAGTGATACAATATAACAGAAATTTAGAGAAAAACATAATAACAAATACTGATAAATATTTAAGAATTAAGTCTACAATTCCTTTATGTATGATACAAGAACAGCAGACAAGATCCTCACACATGAGCAGGTGGCACCAGTGTTTATTTTAAAACAATTAATCCATTATCTAAAAATGTTATCTCTCAGTGGACGTATTTAAAAAAAAAAAAAGAAAACATTAAACTAAATCTCGACTAATGTAGCACACACACATATCAAGACTAACCAGGCCCAAGTGTTCGTCCTCTGTCCTCCGTCCTGCCGGTCACCTTCGGGTGCAGATGACATTTGGCGTTTTTAATCTTGAAAGAAGCAGTCTGCTTCACTGGAGGGGCCAAAGTCTCTACAGACAAACACAGCAAAGTGGGTAGGAGCACACGGCAAACATCACACTGCCGCCACAGCCGCAGTCTGTGCCTGCAGTTGTGATGGACAGGATTGTTTAAAATGGTCTGACTGTAGGAATCTGGGGGGCAGCGAACCTATGCAGCCCTGACTGCTGCTGGAGTTGAGCCTCGCGGGGGACTTCCCTCTGAGGTTGGGGATACCGCAGCTGACTGAGTAGCTGTTGTCAGACTCTGGAAGAGTTCACACACGTAAATAATGTTAAAAATTTTCAGCTAAAAAAAGAAAAAAAGGGCTTTCTGCACTCTTGACTGTGGTTGACATACCTGCCAGATAGTGAGCCTTGGAGGCGCAGGTAAGTGAGCAGCTTTCTTTCTTGCCTGTCTTGCTGCAGGTCAGTGTGGCTTTTGGTGCCACCAGGCCAGGAGGACATCTCACCAGCTCTGACAGAAAGTGACACACCACAGAATCACACACTGCTGACAGAAAAAGCTGGCAGAGCGAGAGAAAAAAGCCCTCAGGCGCTGATGTAAGGGAAACTAATGCGCTTTGAGTGTTCCAGTGGTGGAACCACAAGGGGGCAGTGCTGCTACATACCAACACAGTCCTTCCTGTTCCAGTGCAGCTTGTAGCCCGGTGGACAGGTACACTCGTAACTCCCCAGAGTGTTGATGCAGCCATATTTACAACCTCCGCGATTTATACTGCATTCATCAATATCTGTGAATAAACATGTCAACATATAGACTATTAGTCGATGTGCATGAGTGTCACAAAAAGGATTATTTGAAAACAGCTTTCCTGTTTATAGTTAAGAAAAAATATGACTGATTTTCAGTGATGATAAAATCAGAAACACTCAGAAATAGTGGTCAGTCCAGGAAGATCTGGATTCAGTTTTGTTGGATAAAATGAAAGAGAAATAGGCCCATTAAGAAACAGCACAGCTGTTGTTGAGAGGTCAGTTCACTTCATCCTGTCAGAGAGTCACAATCTGGGAAGATTAATGTGTTGGCGTGTAAACAGGAGTGTTTCATCGTTTTGATGTCACCATGTTCAATTCCACGGTCAAAACATCTTTGCTCTTCAGCGAGGAGAACTTGTGGTAGGCAGTAAATTATAATCACCTTTTTTGAAACACATGCTGAGCTAAAACCACTAAAAGCATCCGGCATCCAGATGCTGGAGGCTGGCTGCCATTGACGCCAGACAGAAAATTAGTTTAGCGAGCAGAGATGAGGATGCGGACAAGCGGCGGAGACACCGGGAAAGAGAGGGAGATAATGGCAGTGATTGATGATCTGGCCGGCTGATATGAAATGCTCTTCCTTGTCTTATTCAATTATTCACTCTGAATGAAAACAGTCTGCGTGCCTCTGCACTGCCTGAAGAAGATGATGACTTCATCAACGCTGTTGTGCCGATGTGCAGTCAATGCTGCTTGGAAATGTTGTGAGAGATGCGCTGCTTATCCTCTGCATCAAAGCACTCAATTTAAAGGACAAAGAACTCTAATGAATATCTGATGGGAGCGGAGCTCATCTGCCAGCAACTGTTCTTCTGCCTTCTTTGTTCCTTCCATACTTGAAATGTAACCAATAGATGTATTCTGACCTTTCTCCAGATCTTTTTCTTTGCATGCTCTCACAGAGGAGAGCAGAGATGAGTCAAGAAAGAAAAAGGACAGAACAAAAAAGAAAAAAGACAAATTGACATTTAGATTTAACAATTGCTCTGTGTAATGGAGAGGAATTTGGGGATGGATTGGGGAGTGTGTGGAAATGTTGCCATCTTTAAATTTTTATCACTTGTCTGTGCTTATTCATCGACATCAGCAACTCCAAGTCCGAACAACATTGTGAAGTGCTCCCTTTGCAAAATCTGGAAGGCCTTTTCTATGTTTTTCCAATCAATTTTAACTGTTAAGTTATCAACATAACTGTGTGGTTTTGGGGGATTAAACTAAGGTCTACGTAAAAATACATTTGTCAGTACCAGAAGACAGCATTTCTGCTGAGGTCAATGCTGGCTGGATCAAATGAAGTAAATTCAAAACTACTTACAAAGTATTTAGTCACAACTGCCCTTAGCCTTATTTTTTTTCTTTTACGAGATAAGCAAAAATAAGCAGTCTTTTGCTAGCTGAGAGGCAGAATGGCTGGATATACTCTCACTTGGGAGGAATGCTGACAGGCCACGGCACAATGCTTGACAGCAGGTCACTGACCTAATTGGGTTTGTTTAGGGTGAGTCTATTGTTAAACACTGAGCACAGCTTTCTGGATTGTTTGGCAGCTATATTTCGGTTGATAAACCACACAGGGAATAACATAACCTTGGTTATGGCCGGGAGTGAGAAAGTAACAACAGGGAGCGCCGTAAATCTCCGGGGTTATCTAACAGTTCCGACAGCGCCAATGAAAAGCGAGGGGGAAATCATTCGTCACCGGCTCTCTCAACAAAAGGTATAGAGAGTCATTTACGCCTGACCGTCTTCTCTGCTCTCAGCAGCTCAGTGCAGCCTGATCACAGTCCCTCATGTGAGCAAAAGCCTTACAAATCCAATTCTGGTGCTTTTATTATGTGGACTGACACCTAATGCGGCTGTCTACGTGTAGAATGGATCCCATGAACCTCTTAGAAATACAGTTTATGTAATTCTAACCATACATACTGGGGGGGTGGATGAAATAAAAGCAACCCCTTATAATATTATACAACCCAGCAGCATTACAACCCTCTCTCTGACTCAATTTCAGCTACGCATTGTATGAGCTTCAGAAAGGTGGTATTTATTGCTGGGTCACAAATTAAATCTAAGATGTTCCTGTTGTTCCGTCCACCTCCACAGTTTTACCATTTTCAAAGTAATAAACCATTTTTTGAGAGTGGAAACATGAGCAAAAAGGGAGGTGTAACATGCAACAAAAGGTTTTCAGTTGGGCATTTCGCTGTAATATGTTATAAACCGCATTTTTAACCTTCTGACAGTGCAGCTAAATGCTGCGTTGTGTTTGTGGAGACCCCACGGTCGTGTACACGTTACCACTCTCTAGTCTCAGTAACGTTCCTCATTTTACATTCTGTTGCAACATTCCTGATCAGTAGACCTGTCATACTACAGATGGAAAAAAAACTGAACAAATCACTGCGAAGCTATGTATTTCGAGTACATATGCCGTCTCTCTCCGTCTCTCTCCGTCTCTCACAGAACTACTGCGAGGCCCCGAGGCGCTGGAGACAGCAGCAGATTCTAACTGGTGATACACACTCCATCAAAGGGACGCCGCAACACCCTGATGTGCTCTGGCGGGCCTCTTGCTGCCTGCCAGGCAGATCTGACGCGCCCCCACACACCTCCTCCTGACACCAAAGGCTGTTTCTGCTATCTGTTCCATACCAGAGTACAGTAGGTACCTACTAATGTTTGATGGACATGGTCATACTCCACCTTGAAGAACCATAACTGCGTTTTTTCATGTTTTAGTCCATTAACTACGGCACAAAGCGCCTACACTTTACATTACTGCCAAGTGTAGCGTAGACTTCTTAGATTGATTTCCTGCCTTCCAGGCAGCAACCTGTTTCAGCTCATTTCAGTCGTCTTGAAAATCAACCTGCAGAGACTTAAAACTGGCTGGAGATAAGTAATCCATCAGGGTCATTTGGTTACACTTTTGTATAAGAATGCAGATGCACGCAAGAACTTTGATGACATGATTTTACTTTTTTAGGGGGTTTTGACATCCAGATTAATGAGGCAGCTGGTGAAGGGATGAACGTAACAAAGCGGTACTGTAAAAACATTAATATTCATATATTGAGGAGAAATAGCTTGTTGTAAGAAGGCCCCAAGTCTCAAACCTCAATTTTTTTAAAAAGTGGATTACTTTTCAAGTTTCAAGCTGACTGGTGAAGCTGATTTTCATAAACCATCTACTGTATTTAGGCACTGTGGTGCTTCAACCTTAATGGTAATGTCAGAACGATAACATGTTAGAGGAATAATCATGTGATCATCAAAGATTTCGGGACTATAGTCTACCTGTAACCTATGTATAAAATGCTTTAATTTTTCTGCCATTCCTTAAAGTACACTGTAGCAATATTGCAGAGCCTCATGTAAGCTGTCAGTAGAAATTAAAATGAACAGTGTGTTTATGTGCGAGGTGTGGCGTGCAGAAGACAAGTGACGGACAAGAGATTTACATCAAGAGACAAGGCGTGGAGGCGTGCTGGCTCACCTCCACAGTGCGCCAGCCCGTAGAGGACGTAGCCTTTGTGGCAGAGACACTGGAAACTGCCGGCAGAGTTGACACAAAAGTGGTCACAGGCGCGATCAAAGGAGCACTCGTCAATATCTGCACAAAGAGAGAGACACAATGTTAGAAACTTCTCAAGCTGTTCAACAAATTACAAAAAAAAAAAAAAAAAAGACTTTCAATTTTTCAAACAGGACTCTTCCATACTCCTCTCATGACGTATTTTGGTCTTTTCAGGGGTTTTTTTGTGCTGTATTGTGCTCATTGTCTGTCATGAATTGCAGTGGGTCAAATCGCGTGTCGCAACAAGAAAAAAAAAAAGTCTTTTGAAAGGAAGACGTCGTCTGTTTGGTATTTGGTATAGTGGCTGACCTCCTGGAGTCGTGCCGTTTTCCATTTCGATGCACTGAAATGGAATTTTCAAAAGTATTTTTGAAATAACAAGCGGTCACAGCAGGAGTCAAAAGAAAGTCTGCTCTTCACCTGATAATAGGAGTTGAAGTGCCATTTTTCCTCCCTGCATAGAACCTGCCAATCACTCTTCCCTTCTCTCCTCTTAACCATACCGTGAATGACCCGATGTCATCTGAAACCCCGCAATAAAGCTTCCTGCTCTTTTGTTCTGAAGTGTATCATGTTTACTAATCATTTCAAATGTCCGCAATCATTCAAGTGCTTGGAGAAATATGTCCGATGCAGATGGAAAGAAGCCTGTATGTAGTGTCTTTGGTCCTTCTGTCAGCTTCCTCAAATTCATACTGCCACAGCTCCTTCCAGCCTGTCAGTGGCCCCTCGCTCTTTTCTTTCTCAGCTTTTCTGCTCTCTTACACGTGCAGCCTGATAAGTTGCTGAAATGTCACAGGCTCAAAGACCATAAGGATTGATACACGAAGCTACAGGAGATGGGTGACATTTGGTTTTATTACGATCAAGGTTTTCCTTTAATGTCAGCGATAATCTGTGTCATGCCCAGGCAGCGCATGCTGGGAGAAAATGGGGATGTGCTCTAACTTCGTTGGATGTCTAATTGGCTAATTTAAGAAAGGTTCCCAGGATTTTCCCAAGGAATATCCACCACCTTTCATCCACCATATCTGAGCCTCCTCTGGGTTATGAGACAGCGCCAGCCGCCATCAAACAGATGATGCAGTTATTTCACAGCAATTACAGGAGTTCGCTTAAATAATGGGTTACCAAGAAGACAGTCTGATAAACGTCTGCACAAATCTTGTATAGCTGTTTAGCGCAACAGAAAATATCCACATATTCGCGGTGGTCATGATCCTCTGCGTACAACAGAGCTGAACTGGAGATGTTGAGGTTAAGACTTGGCAGGCGCGTTGAGAGAGCAGCGAGAGGATGAAAATGTGCCGAGATTAAAAGCTTATTAAGTGATCCCTTTACAAAAGAGCACACAAGCGTTGGAGGAGATCCACACGTTGATGTTCAAAAGTCTGAAAAACCCCACAACGTTTAATTGCAGCAAGCATCAATCGGAACCTACAGAGAGGTAAAGATTAAAAACTTCAACGAGAACAAACTCATGGAGTTCTCGCTGTTCGTCCCCTCGGTGGCCCCAGGAGATTCATAACTGCAGTGGTAGATGAGAGCAGCATGGGCTTGCACATGCTGTATGAGGCATTGCAAAAGTGACTGTTTTTCGGCATATTAGGCACAAACTTTGCTCAGCACACTTTTAAGCGAGGAGTCTGAAGCCTTATGGGAATTAGGCGTGGTGGCTTAGTTTACCCTCAAAAAATGTTGCAATAAGTGACGCCAGAAGATGTGCAACTTATCATTATATCGTTTTGTGCTGCGCCACGCAGCAGACTGGATGTGTGAAGACATCTGGGACTCCTCCAGCCCTTATTTACCAGGCAGCTAAGGTGAAGTATGCAGTGGGTGGGCGAGGCGGCATCGTGAGGTGATGTACGTGCAGGGGACCATGGAAAGATAAAGTGCGAAGAGTCGTATCGCGTCTGCTGGAAATAACAAGTTTCCATCAATTATTTCTTCTCTTTGCCTTCCACTAACCTGTCCACTCGTGGCACCGGACCAATCAGGGTGTCGGGACTCATTTCATTACGTTAACCTCCGCCCTTCGCTCAATATGAAATTCCAGGTAAGCGAATGAGGTTGACTGAAACTAAGACAAGGTCGCGATCGTTTATACAAAGCAGATAAGGGGAGCTCTATCGTGGAGAAAACACGGCATCTGACGAGCATCTCCCTGAGTGCCCCCATGTGGATTAGGAGTGAGAAGGAGATGAGAGGGAGACTTTGGAGGGTGTTGAGGGTGGAGGAATGCTGGCAGGGGCTCAGCAGACATGCCCCATCCTGACTTATGGGCCATGGTCCACTGACAGCAGGGAAACACCGTGACTGTTTAAACCAAGATAAACCCAGAGTTCAGTTTACACATCTCAACACCTCATGGAGACAGCAAACGCCTGTCTAAGTGTTACTGAAGACCGTGACCCACCACCGAGCACGAGCACTTATTAACAAAACTGGAAATACTGTACCGTGGTGGTTTGTTTGCTGCAGCTCACCCTTAATCTTGTTACTCTGCCAGCTCTGGATTCATGCTTCATACGAGAGACGCATTCTGGGATTGCTTTATGTTGCTTTATAAAAAAAAAAAAGTTGTAGAAAATAAGTACTCTCTCATCTTTTACTTTCATGGGGACGTCTCCAGTCTGATCTTTAGCATTTAGCTGATATGATAATATCCAAATATAATAATATAATCCTGAGAAAATTACACTGATGAGGTCACGCCAATAGTGATGTGCTCTGACGACTTGGCCTTGATTTCAGCCCGTCTTTTTTCTCCTTTTATTGTGCGTTCCTAAACCTTACGGAAACGCAATACAAAGTCTACGGAGCGACCCTTTAATCGCATATTTGCAACCTGACACCTGGGGTTAAACACCTAGAACAAGAAAAATCCTTGAGATAAAGTGTAGCCTTCATTTTGAGAGACTCTCGTTTCACAGGTGAGAAAAAATGAGAGGAATGAGAGGGGAGGATAAGGAGCAGACAGGTGACTCAGAAGTGTGCGGTGTGTGAGAGCCTGGCAGCACCTCACTCAACAGAAGGGGAGCTTTATCACAGCCCTGCTCTCCAGACAAAACACACAGTACCAAACAAGGACAACACTGTTCCAATGCTGCCCCTGTGCACCCAAACAGCACATGGCTGAGTCGGTTAAGGCTTGGTGCCACAGACAACAAGCTGTGATTTACATTCCTACATGCACAGACCGCATTTTCTCAGTTATCTGTGTTATTTTTGCAAAATAAACTTTGCATTGTTGGGGCCCCAAATAATGAAAGGAAGGCAAAAATAGATCTGAAGTGACAAGAAAGTGGCTGCAAAGCACAGTGACAGAGTGTATATTTCCCCTGACCACATGAGATTGTTTACGTACTGTGTGTACAGAGTGCGATTCAGCGCCGCAATTCAAAACCCACTGCATGACGTTGATTTGTACCAGGCTGGATATTGATTGACCACATCAATAAAGAAAAAAGAATTTAAAAAAATAGCATGTCATCTGTTTTTCCACTCGGCGAGGGGCCGTGCTCGGCTCCGCAGTTCTCGCCTCCCCGTCTTCTTTCACCAGATGTTTCTGTAGTGGCTTGATTCATCCGAGAACCAGGGGTTTTAGAGTTGGAGCTCTAATTCCCCACACCTGTGTTCGGCCATGGCAAACTCTTTATTTGTTCTGCAGCTAGTCCTCCCAGCTCCTGCTGAGCGATGGCTACCACCAAATATAAGAGACAAACAAGCTTGAAGCCTGGTGTGGCTTCTCCGCAGGCTGGAGGGAGCTTATTGTTGCACTAAGAGGAGGATATTTTCTAATAATCAATCTAAAAACCATCAAACGAAAGAAAGTACTGATGACCTGCTTTCAGATAGCAGCCCAGAGGAAAAGGGTTTTATCCTAGCGACAAACGTAGTTTAAGAGACTACCTACCTTGACACGTTCTCTCATTGGTCAGCAGCTTGTAGCCTTTCTTGCAGCTGCACTCAAAGCTTCCCACTGTGTTTCGACACACGTGATCACACCCCCCGTTGTTAAGGCGACACTCATCGATGTCTGTGAGGAGAAGATCATTGGGAAGAGCAGATACATCAAATCACAAGATAAAAGGGGGAAAATGTACTTAAAACTGCAGCATGTGATTTTTTTGTGGCCTCTCGGGGGCAGTGAAAACAAGCTGGGAACAAAACATCAACATAATTTAGTCCCATAGCAGCAGTTCTGGAGTAACATTATTATATAGAACATTATTATCTGTTTGGAGATGTGATTTTGGACACCTGATGAACACAGCTCCATTATGCACTATTTTTATGCACTTTGTTTTTGGACTCCACTGTATCTGTCTATTTAACAGCTAAATGTGCCACAATATTCACTGGCTAGTCACTGACTTTTTCCTTTGTTTAGTGCATGGTCAACCTGGTATGGGAGAAGCAAAACAATGAGCTTAAAGAAGCGAATACCTCCGAAGAACTGAGAGGAACTGCAGAGTTGGGTCATAATTCTCTGAGGGTTGATCGCAGTGATTCATTAACTTGTGATCCACTGTTATTGCAAATGAAGCGATTTTTGCAGCTTTAATATGAGTTCAGAGGACGTTGTTAAATTAAAAAAGGGAGGTGGAGATTCATGAAACAAAGGCATTTAGGCCAACGGTGCGCAACTATTCAAAACAGGATGATTATGTGTTTGGTCATACCGCCACAATGGTCTTGCAAAAACTGGAAAAGAGCTTCAGGGATTTCCTCATTGGCCTTCAGAAGGTCTAAAAATCAGTTTGCGTGTGGCTGTAATGAGACGCAGCCCTCACACAGTAAAGCCCCCTGGCAGTAAGGCCTCTAAATCATCATTGTCCATCTCCCTCCGATTACTCCGCTCTTTACTTCTGCAGCCAATACCCAATCGATATATCATGTGCTCGTCCCCGCTTTTGATGGTGCTCTGCCTTGGCGAGCTTGGCAGCGGCTCTGATTAATTCTGAATCATCATCACAAATGAGGCGTCTGTCTCTTGAGGGAGTTTTCATCATCTGGTTGAAATAAATGCATCAGAAATGGAATAAAATAATCCCTTCCTTGCTCCATCTTTGTCTCCGCTCTTCAGAAGTGCTTGGCCTACAGCGAGCCCCTGTCTTCTTGTGCCAGAGCTGCCTGGGTTTGTTTTCCTCTCGTTTCCTCTCAAACCCCAACCAATATAAACCAATGTACTTTTATCAGAGCTGTTAGTGTAACATTACGAGCCGTAGAAAGCCGACAGTTTTCTATCCCCGCTTTTCTGGAAACACAGATTGTCCTAATTCTCTACAAAGATGTCTGCTCTGACTATCTGTACTGCCTTTGTTTGTAATGTAATTCTCATTCTTACCCTAAAGTTTGGAATTGATTTTATTAGACATAACCAAAAAAAAAACTGTTATGGTATCCAAGTTGCTGGAGTTGAGGATGCTCCGCCAACACTCAGAAAGGGGGATGATGGTAATGTAGTGGAAAAACTGTCAAGAAAACTAGTGGCATAACAAAATATTACTCAAAATATGCAGCTGAGGAGCAGAAAGTAGGCACTTGTGGGTGAAAAACAATGATAGCGTGGTCTATAAAGTGAAAACAAAATCCAACTAGTGAGGTTGGAAAAACGCTAACGGGGAAGGTGGGGAGAGCGTAAATGGCTTGATAGTAATCCCGGCGAACCCCAGGTAGAGAGAGGAGCTCCGATGTGCCTGGCAGCACGACAAGCAGGAGATTAATCTGGTGACAGCTGGACAGGTGCGGATTTTGAATGGCGATGCTTTACCTTTGCAGGTCTTGCGGTCCGGCTGCAGAGTGAAGCCAACGGGACAGCTGCAGCGGACTCCTGTCACCGAATCATGACATGTGCTATCGCAGCCGCCATTGTTCACTGCACAGGTCTCTGCAGGGAAACAAGCACTCACAGTCAGAGAAACCCCATAGAAAAGTACATGCTGTGTTGACCTACTTATTTCTCCCCCTCAAAACAGCATACATGCATACTGGTAGTGTAGTAAAAATGAGAAGGCACACTATTATATTCAGCATTCGTTTTTATGAGCAAGAGATAGGAAGCGGTGCAGGCTTTCAGGTCCTCAACAGTACATAGGAACGAGGAGGAAACAAGAAAAAAGAGAACAGTCATAAATGCAGCTGGGTGAGATTAACAGCGAGGGAATTAAGAAGATGCTTGTGAATAATGAAAGGAGACAGTCATTAGGAAATATCACACCCAACACAGCCAAATACAGGGTTTAACACGTTTTCTGTGTGTGTGCACGCAAAAGTACGTAAATGTGTGCATGTTTGCTTCTCTTTGGTCAAGGTGAATTACGACCTCCAAAAGTCCTTTGTGCTACAGGACATCTGTCTCCCCTCCATCATGAGGGCAGAGGTTTGACTTCCAGACAGACACGGACAAAACCACCACTTTTTCCTGGTTTTGACAAAACCTTCCAGGCATTTTGGGGATAAAAAAGCAATTTCAGCTACCTGGTCCCTGTGTTGGCTAGACTGATTTGAAGAGGGGGAGGTATTCAGTCAAGAAAGGATAGCTGAGGTCTCTTCTCTAGACAGTGACAAATTTCACCGAGACTTTCATTTTAAGCAACAGTACAGGAGAAATTTGTTCTCACATGGAGGAGACTGCTGTGTGCCTTAACAGTTTTTGGCAGCTTTATAGAAAACCTCACACACTCCAGAACAAAACAAATTAAAGAAAAAAAACCTTTTACGATCTGGAACAATCACTTTAACTTGCCATAAGGCAACTGGTCATCCACACAGCTCATCACTTCTCTCTAATGGGCTGTAGGACGCTGGCTGGCAGCTCTTCTTAAAAGGAGCCGGGCCAGCGAAAGACTTCACACTGGCAAGGAGATGGCAGCTCACACGTGGCACTAAAGAGGGAATGCAGCCGCACTGGTTTTTAAAATTTTTTTTTTATAGAGAACGAGGATCCCTTTGGGGAAACACCTAATCCTCTTCACTTAAATCTAAAACTGCACTGCCTGCAGCAGCCATAATGAAACTTTCTAAAGCTCTTTCACCAAATAAAAAAAAAACTCTACTGCAGACTGGAATTATGTATCAAAGCAAAACAGGTGCTTACAGTGATGTAATTTTATGTTTTATGGCCATTTCATAGACAACAGCTCAAAACAGTTCAGTGGATGTTGTTGCTGAAGGCAGAACATGATGCATCAATATACTGGGACAAATTTTAGGCACCTATTAATACACAGGGGGTTGAATAAAAACAAGGTAATAACTTGATGAAAAAGGGCATGGGAATAACTGACTCAACGTTGCAAACACCACTATAAAAAGGTGGGCTGCCTTAGGTTGCAGGATGATTAGCGGTGTTTGTGACCCCCTTTTGTATCTCACTCTATATATTCAACTGTTTCATTGGTTTCAACTTGAGGCTGCTGCTTCACTTTCTCAACCCTCTCTGGCTCATGTTTGTGCTCTTTATAAAGACTACCAGCTTTAAAAAAAAACAACCTCTATTAAAGCTATTTTCCACCTAAGATGATGTATGTGATAGCAGCGTTTGTTGTTTAATGTGAGACTATGCAGCCTTTGAAAGAAGAAATAATCTCTCATGTACAATTAAAATGTTGCATTTATAATCCATAAAACACGCATTTGCAAGATTTAATAAACTCAGGGGATTTACAGCCTCACTTGGTCTGGACCAGCAGCTTTTGGTGACTAATGTAGGCTCACTTTAATGTACTTCAGAGCTGAAAGCCTTTTATGTTTCTGTTTAAATATATTTTGTCTACTCCCTGCCTCTGATCCTGTGCAGAAGAATGAAAGCTCACGATACAGTATTGGGCAGAGGATGGAGGGGGGGGAGCTTCCAGTTAATACCCCCATCCCAACCCAGGCTTGACAGTGTAGCACTGTGGGTTCACATAATTGCAAAGTGCGAGCAGAGACAGTTGGCAGACGAGACGATAAGACAGTGTCAGGACATGCCTCCAAAACGCTTAGTCAGGCAGCCATCTCACCAAACTGTAATGATCATGTGTTAAGAGAGCAAAGAAATATTTCTGACATTATGGTTTCGTGAAGACAGGGGAGAGACGCACGCTCTGGTATGTGTGTGGGTTTGTGTGTTTTGGATGCCCACCAGCCACATCTACAGTGCCCCGGGTTGGGACCCGCAATTACAGTAACAGTGGGCAGACTTTTGTAAATATTCTCCGATGTGATGCGTAGGGCGTTCGGTCTGATGCTGAGCCTCCGCAGTGTGCGTTTCATACGGAGAGGTTCAGACAGTGCACATAATCTTTTAGAAGAAGCCACAGGATTTCTGGCTGCAGGACTTCTTGACTTCCAGCGCAGCTGTCGACAACCTCAATGCAACTTGTCATCAGCCGATTATGATGACCGCGAATGAAATACGGGAGCGAGTGGCCAGAATTCACAAAAAGGCACAAGGCTGAGTTTTCCTGACTGTCGATCAGAAACGAACAAGTTTTTTTTTTCTTTTTTTTTTTTTTGGGAGAAATGCTTTATTTTCTTGACCAAACAGCAAACATGCAGCTAGAGTTAAGTTACTGAGAAGGTTGTTATCAGACAAAAACCCAACTGAAGCCCACGGGTGAATGCTCTCTCAGTAACTAACTGCACAATGAAATATTAAAACCAACGAGAACAGTTTGTTAATGATCTCTAGAGGTGTAACTATGAAGGTAGACCACAGAGCTGGTACAGTATCGGGAAATCAGGGGGAAAAAAACTGATAAAGGAGGATGCAAAATATGTTCCTTGCTCCTAATGTTTCTATTTCTGAGGGGGAAAAAAAAGAGAAACTAGGACACCAAAATCCTAAAATAGGTCAGATTGTTGTATTGTAGCATGTGGGAAACTCGGCATACATACAATAGTAAGGAGTAATAACTTAAAACAGTATTATTTCACCTCTTACCTTGAATGGGCTACTCCTCTGAGAACAAGCCTCCTCCCTCAGTCTCTTACGAGGTATAATTAAATCATAAATCTCTTTGATGTATCAAGGTTTGATACGTTTATGAGTTTATTTTTCCTGGCAGCTCTGCCACATTTATTAAAACATAGTTCATCTTGAAAATTAGGCTTAATAGCATTCGTGACCATATTGAAATGCAAAAAGTTTCTATATCTTTTCTTTTCTTTTTTTTTTTTTTACCCAAAATGTACCCAATTGATCCTTTTGCTGCAAATGTGGGGAAACAAATTGCTTTTGGCCACATTTTAGAAGCGGGAACTGGACTCGAATAACGCGGATATACTCCCTGCAATTGATTATTTTTGCGGTTTTAGGATGCAAGATTACATGTGCATGAAAGAGCAAGTTTAGAGGGATTGTGTGTTTTATCTTCTGTATGAAGCGGCGCTGAATCATTATTGGCTTCTTCACCAAAGCTAATAGGCCGTGATGATGGAGTTTAGGAACACCACGGCCGAGTGTTTGAAACGGCGCAGGCATAATTTCGCTCATTTCAGTCGTATCAAAACACAAATAAAACCAGTCTTTGGTCTGCCTCTTAAAAGCTTTCGCAGTTACATTGATGGAGCTTTGGACTTTGACAAAGGCTACTTGTACTTGTGCTAATACCTCCACGTGAAGGATTTCAATCGAACCGCAGTTGTGGAAGCAGTTTTCAGATCCTTTACTTCAATAAACTTTATATGCAGTTTGGTGGTTTAGTCGAGTGCTTCCTAAATTAGGGGTCTAGACCCTCCAAGGGAACACAATATAAAACTGAGGGCAGTTTTGATATGACTAATTCTGCATTGTTAAAAACCTGCTACACAAATCTGTTTTCATTTCTTAGACTTTCATCTTTCCTTCTTTTTTTTCTAAAATATCAGATAATTTTAACTCTTTGAGCCTCAAACAGTTATTTAAATGAAACCATGTGAGAATTTTATGGGAGTAATGAGTCTTTGGTGCTCATAGGCATCTGAAATGTGACAAGGGGCCAGAAATCAAAAGGGCCACTGGTTAAATCTTTATTAATGTATTGAATTCTTTTAAGTTTATCATAGGTTTTTGTGTAAAGTCTTACTATGAAAAATTACCATACCTGTCAGATTCATGTAATAGTAAGTGAAAATATAAAAATATGATAATATTTCCCTCTGAACTGCAGTGGAATAGAAGTAGAGAGTAGCATTAAGTGAAAATACTTAATGCAGCATTTGAGTTATTACATACATCAGACACGTTACATCTGTATCTCTTTATATAATGTTCATACTGCTGGTCAGAGGCTCCCTGTTTGCAGCTGTGTTTTGAAAAGGTGTGGTTCGACACGGGCAGCGGTTGTTATTGAGAGGGCATTCACAGAAGGAAGAGGAAGGTGGGGGGGGGGGTCAGAGGTCGAGGGTCAGAAGGATGATGCCCCTGTGGGGAGGGGAAGAAGGGCCTGATCAGTGTCTGCTAGGTTAGCTTCCTCTACTCCCCACACCCATAGACCCCCAGAGAGAGGAGTCAGAGGAACACATATTTACCATTGGGGAACAGCTGTGGGGCTGCCGGGGACTGGACACTCCTCTCCCCTGCATGCACGCGCACACCCACACACACGCACACATTGTAGAAACACCACTTTAGTTCTCTGTACACTTGAACCACGCAGCATTGGCGTGTTATGTAAACCATGAGCATGTGACAAGAACTAATCTGATGTGGCAGACTGCGTATTCACCTTATTCCTAAAGAACCAGGGTACCTCTGCATGAATGTTGGTTGAGATTTTCGGGGACACAAATCATGTTGGAACACCTTTAATGGGATAATATGATCACAGATCTGTTGTCTGCTACCGAGCGATGGGATGACGACCTGAAGACATGGCACAGCGTGATTAGTTTTTTTGTTTTTGTTTTTTGCTGTTTTTTTTTTTTTAGTAAATGATGGGAATTGCATCATTATTAGCAAGAATAATCCCTTTTTCACTTTTACTTTATGCTGGACACACTGTTGTCTGAACCAAAAATGTATTGTTGCTTGGCTGCTGATGCAAAACATAAATGAGATCAGTTGTTCAGGTCGTCCTCCCTTCTCTCGGAGGTAGAAGGTAGAAGAAGTGTCACATTATACCATTTACGGTTAAGCCGACAGGTTGTGTTCCCACATTATTTACTTCCCAAAAAGCTGCAACAAAAACAGGGGGGACTTGCAGACACGGATATGGTGAAATAAATAACTGGAGGCTATGTCCATAATTCATGCAAGGTATCACTGGGTAGGAATAAGGTGCACAGCATGGAGTCAAACAAATCATTGTTGTCCATTTATGCCCACTGGAGGCGATAATGACATGAGAGTATGACATTATGTGTTTCCAAAAGAAAAGACAGCTTCTTACTGATAACAACTGATCAAACAGCAGTGATTATTTTTCCAATTCCTGACAACAAACTGATGGTGACATGTCATCGTCTAGAATCAAAAGGGTGACATCTCAAGGCAAAAGTGTTACCTCGCAGCATGCAGTCATGCAAACAAATACTCCACGCAGGGCGAATAAAGTGCAGTTTTATTGTTTGTGCGTGGGACGTGGCTTTCGCTAGTTAGTATGAGCGCTGCAAGCCTCGACAGACAGAGCAAGTGGTGGTTAGTGGTGCAAGCTGAAAGACAGGGATAGCCAGATTCATGTCTGTGCTTTATGGTGTCTTTTATGGTCAGATCATTTCAGAATTAATGTTGTTAGGCTTTTATGTCAAGTCTGTGAGCACTGTCAGCGGCCCAGCTGCACAATTTATGTCTTGTCGCTAAAAAGCAACGTCAGAAAGCATTAGTCTGTTTTTGTTTTTATCTATTTCAAATTATGACTTTTAATTAACAGGCTTTTAATTCAACACATTCTACAAGCCAAATTTGCAAAGGAAATCCCACATCTGTGGTTCACTGGGAGGATATTTAGCTTTACACTAAACTAAATAGCGCACTTTTGGTATGCGGGCCACGTGCAATCACCCGTGATACAGCTGGGGTGACGGATTGGGCCTTTAAGCACATCGACAAAATGGAAAAAGGTAAAAGGCCTTTGAGGGTCGTTTTAAAATTGAAGTTAGAACTACCAAGTTTATGCTTCTTATGCCTGCACTACTTCAATTATGTTTTTTTAATAAAAACATTATTTCAGAATATAAATTACTTCCAATCCCTGTACAGTAATTAAAAGCATATCTGAAATGGTCTGAATTCTTTCATCCACAGGGCCAGAGCTCTTTTGAGGCGCCAGAGGAGGAAGCAGACACTCAGCTCTGACAGTAACAGGTCAGCGCCGCCAAGCATGCACAGTGTACATCGACCAATGTGTCCCCAAGCCCAACATGCAGCGTCCAGAAACAACTATTTTCAGCAGCTAGAGGAATAGAAGAACGCTGCGAGATGCATCTGAATACACCAGCATGAATGCACAGACCACCCGAAATGAGAGCGTGTTTATGTTATGGGAATATGCATGTAGAGTACATGTGTTTACATGCATGGGATGCATGCACGCTGGATATGTACTGTATGTTTGTGTGGTTGTTTGTATAGCTTTCTGTTTGTATTACAAAATGCATCTCTCTCCCTCTCTCTCTTTCTGTGTGTGTGTGTGTGTGTGTG
>JAOXYL010000050.1:13587479-13600967 GCA_028564955.1 Terapon puta | reverse complement strand
GAGGAGGAGGAGGAGGAGGAGGAAGAGAGGTCAAAGCAAATGCAACGACTGAGAGGTTACTGGAGCAGCAGCAGCAGAGGGAAAAGCACATTGGGCGGTAGCCTTTTGTCCTTGTAATGTCACAGATCAAAAGAAACAGTTCAGGCGTACAGAGACTGTAACAAGGCCTGTAGTTCAAATTGCGTTTTATCAGTAGAAACCTCCTTTCAAACATTAAGTAAATTTGCTGTCGGAAATTGGGTGCTGAGTTACAAGTTTGTTTTGCATTCTCTCATTCAAAAGAAATGATTCCTTGCCCTTGGCAGTTGTATCGGGCTGAGATGACTCACCTACACAAGTCTTTCCATCGCTGTGCAGGACAAACTTCATGTGGCACGAGCACTTGGGGCCGTGGTCCGTCTCCTCGCAGATGTGCTGGCACCCCCCATTACCGTAGTTACACGTCACTATCAGAGAGCACTCAGTTAAAATAAACTGCACATGCAGATTAATGTTCATTCTGTTTTATTCTGGACATTTTATGCCATTTATTTGAAAGTACAGAGGTGATGAGAAATGATGGTGGAGACACAGGTCTGACATGCTGTGGGGCAACACACACTCCTTCTCTGGTCTGTAAGCTCTATGATGTAAATATTTCAGGCTCATTTCAGACTAGGTTCAATCTCAGTCTCTGTCACAGTCTTTTTAATAGCACATGATAAAAATGCTTCCACCTTACTGTAGAGGCACACCAGTCTTAGCTTGCTGTTAGAAAAACAATTGCTTAAACTCTAAAATATCAAGGGGAAGTTGCTGAAAACCAACAGGACTTTTGGACATCTTTCAACATTTCTGTTGCTTATTAAATCTGTGTGCAAGTGAGCTTCGATTAAGGTCAAAATCTGTGTGCCATAATGTGCAGAAGGACATGCCTTGATTTACATATTCACAGACTGGTGAATTTCTGCTAATTTAATTAATCACTAGCATAACTTTATTCCTTAATTACTCCCGAGAGTAAATGTTTTTATCCTTGTGACTAAAGAACTACATTGGAGTTGTGGAGGAACTCAGCAGACAAACGCTCAAGCAGCAGATGAGGGAGCCTTGAGCAAAAGGCTGAACTTACTCACTCGTAAGTCTTGTAAGTCACTCTGGATAAGAGTGCCTACCAGCTACAAAGACGATTTTCATTTTAATGCATTTAATTAATTGTACAGCACAGGGACAAACTTTCAGTGAATACACTTTTAATAATTTAAGACATTTCTTACACAAACAGTACAATAACCCATGTCGGTTACACATAACTGATGGGAAGAGGGAGATTTCTGGCAGATGTGAGTATGTCTTTGGGAATCTTTAAGTGCAAATACATTTACACGCTAGCGGGGCGAAGGGAGCATTAACCTTGGCACTTTTAACACACCTGTGATGACAGAGTGAAAAAGAGCACGAGTGCGCTGAGGCTTCCACCGCCATCCTGTCTGCACCCTACCATCCCAGCGCCTTTTGCCCTTTTCCTGGGCTGTCACAGAAAAACTATAGAATAACACTTCTCCAATCCTTATCCAAACACAGACAAATCCCCCATCAGCCCTGGCCCCAGCTCTGACAGGATGATCTCCGTTGCACAGCAACAGGAAGTGTGCGCTGTCCATCAGAGCAGTCCCCTTCGAGTAACCTCCACACTTGCCCTGGTTGTGTAAATGATCACTCCTTATTTGATAAACATGTTTTTACTTTATGAGGACTACTCAGAAGATTAGTCACAGCTTGGTAATGCAATGTAAATGTCAGTAGCCTACTTCAAATCTGTCGGAAGGCGTTTGTGGAATGAGTGCAATTATCCATCATCGCTGGGTTTCCAACCATGATCACCTTTTCATGAGGAGCCAATAAATCCTTCCCATGTGTGTATGTGTGTGTGTTTCATGAGGGAGGGTGAAACTATGCACGAGGTTGACGTGACTTACATTTGCAGTCCTTCATGTTACGGGTGAGCTGGAATCCAGGTCGACACTCGCAGGAGATGCCACCCTTCTGCGCTTCCCTACAGATGTGTGCGCAGCCGTGATTCTTGTCCATGCAGGTGGGTCCCTCCTTTGCGCCGTCTGGTTGAACTGTGAAGAAGACGGGGACAGAGACAGCGAATTTATCTCTTAACCGCCATACAGATTACACACAGTTTTAAAATCCCCAAAAATATTCAGTATGCTGAGAATTTTGAATGAGCACAGAGCTGGTAAGAGGAGTGTGAATGTTGAAATGCCTGTCACGCATTCTGACCCACAGTCACATATATGCCTACTGCTGGTGACTGACATGCCCAGTACCCCTTTACAAAGACTGAAGCACTTGTTGGGACATGCTCACTCGGCTCAGGCTATAAAAAAGGAGGCTGCCAACAGAAAGGATAAAACTCCCAGCAGGAGCTGATCCTGTAGACCTGTAATTTTAATTGAGGTAATCCCCCATAAAGAAAAGAAAGGAGGAACAGAGAAAGAAAAAAAAAAACAACACCCTGTTTAAATGCTCATTGCAGAGAATCAAGAAGGGGCATATATTTTTAAGGTGGCGTCACAACAGTAGGGAGGTCACACACGTTTAAAAACAACATGAAGATAGAATTAAAAAATAATTCAAAAGCTTTACTAAACATGGCACACTTGCAATGTATGGTAGGTGTCTGCTGTGCCTCCTCATCAAGCATTTATACATCACACAGAAACTATGAAATTCCCTGACTTGGGACCCTCGTGTCGTGAATTATTACACAAATGGATGCAGTGCTCCGTATGCTTTGCTCTCTGCTTTAATAATACTGCTGCCATTGCTGGAGAAGACTGATATTTGACTTGTTCGCTGTGAAACCCTGCCGCCACTACAGATGCAGTGACAAACCCCCTCCCTCTCTGACTCATTAAAAACCAAACAGATCTCTCTCCTTTTCCTTCTCTTCTGGCGAAAGGGGAGGCAGCGAGCAAGAAGACATCTCCATTAATGTCTCATTAAATCTGCTGTCGCACTGAAGGGTGTTTGGAGGTCTAACTTTCTTAATTAGCCAACTTTTTTTTTTCTTCCTATAAATTTAAGTATTTGCATATGTGTGTAAGTGTCAACACCTAGTAAAGCTCATATAACCTTGTGCACGCTCTTCCAAGTCCAAATGTAATGTGTCAGTCTTGACAACCGTGCGCTGTCACACTGTTTCTATGTTCCCGCCTCGAGGGCTACGAGCAAAGAACAGAAGCAGGTTTTCACATAATTCTATCCTTAATTACTTCTTCACATACTTAAACTCCTGCCACCATCACCCAATCATTAACTATGCCCTCTTGTTTTCCAAATGTTTTGCCAAGAACTCAACCTGCCCTTTTTTTTTCCAGCATTTCCACTCGTGGCTGAAATCTATTTTGAGTCTGTCTTTACTTCACAGAGCTGACGTTGCAAATGTGACAGACAAGTCTGACCTCCTGGTTAAATACTTTCCATCACTTTAAGTCTGTCAACAATTGTCACAAGGTCATACAATCCTCTCAGACTTTCCTGCCTGAGCTGCTGTCGTTATTGCAGACACGGCGAGCTATCGAGACACCAACTGCAGCAAAGGCCCTCCCTGCTGCACAAAGACTCTGAACAAACACTGGGCCAGAGCTTCAGCTCTGATGGCAAAAAAAAAGGCATGGCAGGACGAGTGAAGTCGCCATGAACAAGCGTCAAAAGAGCAGCTGCTGTAAAGTGGGATGTGAAATTCAGTGGCCCCTCTTTCTTGGTCTTGTGTCTATCTGAGCAAGAAACAGGTATCTATGAAGTTAACAGAGTATTGAATTTCAAACTAAGTAACCCCAGTGGACTAAAGATAACTTACTATGGTTGTATTATGCATCCCAAAACTCACTTCACTCCCCCTTTATTTTTACACAGCCCCTCCGCTCGAATGCTACAGACCCATCCATCAGTAACATGACGGGCCGGGGCCAGAACCTGGGCCTTCGTCTCTCCGAGGACCAATAAAAGCCAAAGTGTTGACACAATGGCCCTTTTCTCCAGGCCAGGCCATCATCCAACGTGTGCTGTTCCTTCTAACAGGCTGCCAAAGGCCTCCAGGTTTTATCATTACAAAATGATGGGAAAGAGAGAAAAAGATCCTTTCATAAGGAGGTGGATGGGAAAGTAAATGAGAGAATTTTTAAAAAAAAACCTATAGATCATATGTGCTGTGATCAACTAAAACAATCTGCTGACCCATAAAACATGAGTCTATATGTAGAAACTAATAAAACCTATCACAGCCCACTTTATAGGCAGAGGACTGGACAGGAAATAGAGTCCAAAGTCTTGGCACTGAGAGGGAACTTTTTTAAATAGCTACCGAGGGACTGAGCGGAGTGGATGTGGCTTTTCACGCAGCTCAACACGGACGGGCGTCATCAAAACTTCTGCACTTCTAGTAAAAAGGGAACACTACAATTAACCAAGAAAACAAGTGGGAGTGTTTTTTTCTGCAAAGGAGCCACAGCTTTATCCTCCCAGGACAGGTCATGACCTCTGCACCCAGCACTAAGAGGTGATACTGCTCCTGGAAGACAATAAATCCCCTTTTTTTGTACTAGGTAAGGTTTGACATTTTGGGAAATACATTTAGTTATTTTCTAGAGTGATAACTGCTCTAGTGTATTTAATTGCATGACCAGAATATATAATGCATTTACAGATAGGAATTAAGTTTTCTAATTTATGTATTATTTATTTATTATCAAAATGGAAAACTTGTAGAAAATAAATGTCTGTGAAATACCCAAAACTTCATAAAGATTATTTAGGGATCAAGCATTGAATAATCAAAAACGGCATGAAGGCAGATACACTTTTAGACAAGACAGGTTTTAGTAGCACTCAGCATGCTTGTGACTAACTAAGATCTTGTTGAGCATGCCAAAGCCTCAGCACTTTTTTTTTTCTGTTTTTACCCAAAGAAACACCGGCATGATCAGCCGTGCCTGTTGTGTTCAATGATCCTTGAGGATAAAGTGACCACAGTGAATTATTTTTCAATCTCTTGAAGGCGAATCAATTTGTGTCTGTCATTGAATCAGTGGAACTTCAACTTAATATGTGAGATGAGCCACGGCGCCTGCAGGACATGGCATTAAGTGCAGGTCACATCACACAGCTGCTTTCCTGAAAACCAGCAGGACAGGACAACAGAGGAGGAGAAAAAAAGGAAAAAAAAAAGGCACAAGCGGATTTACTGATGGTGGAAACTCCTGTGGGCAAGGCAGTCTAAATGGATAGCTGTGTGGAGAGATTGATTGGAGCTCAAATCACTATCTAAGCCAGTGGCTGGCAATTTAAACTATATTGCTTGTCAGCTACGAATGAACAAGCTGTTTCTCGGAACTCTCAAAACCAGACAGCTCTACTACCCCCGCAGAAAGTCTACCGAAAACATATTTTCTGACAAGTAAAACATCTGTATCATGAAAAAAAGAGAATCCTGTTGGACCTCTTGTTATGCACAAGAGCTTTAAAGATCTGTCCTGAGCTGCCTACCAGGAAAATAAACAGTAAACTTTCAACAGCAGGGTATGTGCTTTAACATGACGTGAGGAACTGTGTAAAAAAAAAAAAAAAAAAAAACGAACACGGGCTCTCTGGCTACGATGCCGACTCCTGTGATCCTCGAACAAAAGACCCAAGGAGGCCACAAGTTCTTCACCACAGCGCAGCAAGCTCTTTTAAACCTGAGAACCATGCAGTGGAGAGACTGAAACAATGGTGCTGAAGTAGTGGAGGGCATGCCAAGGGTTTATAGTCTGCTCTGAGTGCTCGGGGGCAGTGAAAAGAGGGCTCATGGTCCGCGTTGAGCCGCTGTCATACGTCTCGGAGGGGGAGACGGTCCCCTCTTTGCGCGGCGCTGGCTGGAGAACATTAAGCAGCTAGCTAGTGTTGGTTGGTTACGAACTGAAAAGAAGGGGGCCTAAGTATGGAGCCACCACACTATTAAAGCAGCATTCCTTCCTCTTAGATAATGGGCCCTTAAAAGTTTTAATAGGAGGATAAAAATGTCAGCGCATGAAAAGGAGAATGGGAAAGGAGCTGAACTGGATTGGGCTGGGCTGAGCTGCGACGCAGATGGTCAGACAGCAGCGATGGGGCAGCCAGTCGGGTCAAGGAAGTAACTTTTCCGCACCGACTGCGTTCATGGAGAGCAGGGAGGATCTATCCAAGTGCTACTGTTTGGGCTCTTTTGCGCCGATTTTCCCCTGCTCCCCAAGGCCTTGTTGAGGCTGCTCATTTCACTCCCTTTTTCAGAGAGGAGCCACTGAAAGCATAAACAACCGGAGAATGGAGACCACAGCAGAGACCGTTCTGGAAGGAGTCCTGTCACCGCTGAAGTGCTTACAGTCTACAATTTGTATTAGTTTGTTGCGCAGCTGAGACTGAAATGAAGCGCATACAGTTAACATATGCTCCAAGACAATCTCAACTGCTGTATAGTAACATTGGCGGTGACTGTGAAAAGCTCTTGGATTTCTATTGTAATTTTCAGTGCATCCAATGCCTTTCAGTGTAATACAAATCTGTCTATTTTGGAGACAGTGTGTCTGTGAGTGCAGAGGTATGCAGACTTGTATTAATGTATATGTATGCATTGACACACAGGTATATTTGCATAATGTATGCAGGTTGCACGCGCATTTGCGTGAGCCTGCCCATCTGTGTCAGAGACAGTTGTTCAGCACCTGCTGGGGACATGCCACTCTCCCCCTTCACTCCTCCCCTCATTCTATCAAGGTCACCTCGCCGTGCAGTCCCAAAGGAGCCGGGCATCCTCCCAACAGAGCAGACAACGCAGTGGGCGGCAGAGCACAGCAGAGTTTTCTTTAATATAGAGATACAGAAGATATGAGATACAGTATGTTATTACAGAGAGCCGCATTCTTTCCAAAAATCAAAGGGAGAGGCAGCTGAAGAAGGCATCTGTCTCTGCAGAGCTCAGTCTGGCGCTCTGGTTAAAGCCATGACAGCCAAGTGTTAGTGGAAAAACCCCACTGGCACTCGGGCAGTCCGCAGCAGCATGCTGGGCTGGCCAGCTTAGAGATGGCCTTCAACAAACCCACGAGCAAAAGGGATGCCCGTCTCAAATGAGGTATGGAGAATTCAGTGGCAAGGCAGCCAACATTTGCTAAAGCCCAAGCCACTGATGTATATTTGTTCAAGGGTGGGGGTGAATTGCGGGCGGGGGCACGGGGCTTGCTAAAGTCTGGACAAAGAGGGAGGATGAGGGAAGATAATGTAGGAAAGAGACAGGCAGGGGAAAGAAGGGTGGGACAGAGAAAGACAGGAGGGACAGGAAGGCGTCCCGTATGTCTTCGTCCCTGCTGCTGGACTAACGGGAGAGACTTAATAGGTAGCAATGGGAGCACGAGGCGTTCCCTTCGCTCCACTTCCCTAGAATAGGAAAAGAGCCTGGTTATACGGTTGGGCTGCAGAGCAATGGAGCAGCGACTTCTGCACTTGTAAAAACAGTTCTGTGGCCAATGCACAGACAGGCAGGCAGGCGTGCTGAGAACCAAGAGGGGGAACATGTAAAGAACCATGTCGGCGTCTGCACAGTGGGACAACTGCACAGCGCAAGGCACGGACACGGGCAAGAACCCATAAAATGTCCCTTCACAAATACAAATTGTTCCATTTTTGACTTTTCATTATTAAACATCGCATCACTGGAAAAATGGAAACTGGCCTTTTAGCGGTGCATTACTTCATGTAGTTAAAATGTGTGAAAGTCTGCTAAATGGATATTGCATTATAGGAAAGCTATTTCATCCATTTACGATAAGAAAAAACAACAATAAAACAGGGTTCCATGACCCCGAGCCTGATTTCATACAGAAGGAATGTCATGGCCGGAGAGCAAAACTAACTGAGAATATGATGCGACCATTTATTATGGATTTGATCACATTTATTGGAAAATTCCTTGCGCAGCTGCAGTTCTATCCAGCACAGAAAACACATATCCTGAAGTCAACATGCCACGGTCTGCATCTAAATGTCATAACAGAACGTGTCTGAATGTGCCTCCAGCGGGATTCAATTGAACTGAGTAGTGTGCGCGCGCATGTGTGTGGGTGTGTGTATTATGTCCATCATGTCAATTGTGTTCATATTTTAATTTGAGAAAGAGAAAGAGATAGAGAGGAGATTGGACTGCACAAGGGGTAACAACCCCTTTGGGAGGCTAATGAAAGTTGTAAACACAGGAAGAGGTTCTCGTTGACAAAGTAAACATTTCCTGGAAAGACAAGGCCTACTGTGGATGCAAAGAGCAATGCTTTTTATCCACAGTCAGGTGACTGACTGAAAATGATGAGAGGAAATTGCTCTACTGGTTTGTCTAATGTGGTAAAACAAGTAAATGTCGTCCTTGCAACCATGTTTTCTGTTTTTGGTTTAAAAATTTCCAATAAAGTGAAAAGAAGTACATTTTTGAACGACTTTCTGCTTGACTACAAATCCCACTTATTGTTAATCTATGTTTGTGCTGTGTGCACTTTAGAGACTTGGGCGCTGTGGCCTTTTAACAGATTTCTTCCAGCAGTGAAAGGTGACGTAAAGCCTAGGGGCACGCAGAATCGAAAGTTTTCTCTGCAACAAGCTTCAGACGCTGTAATGTAATCATCAGGCCGGTATAAACTTTTCCTCCTCCTCGCTAATGGTTCCTCCGCTTTCCGCACAATGCCAGCCGCACGAATGCCATATTGATTGGGAGAGTGACAGGAGGCTTGATCCGGAGGACTCTTGTTAAAAGTTACACCTCTCCTTTAACTTGTGCTGGTTCAACATGTTCAGCTGCACCGCCTCGCAATGAATTTTGCAGAGTGGGTGATTCGACTTTCAAATCACATAATCGTATTTGGTGTATGTCTTAGCTGCAGACAATAGGAGCGAATACAAAAGTTACACGATGAGACTTGCATAACAACCCATCAGTGCACACTTAGGGTAATTGCCCTGCCGGATATTCAGCAGCGTACGGGACTAAAATTACGGACGTGTGGGTTGACTGGGCCTGAAATTCCTGAATTGCAATGTGCTGGATCCCGTCTCACGCACATATAGTACGTCCATGTTATCCTCCTATATAAAAGAGACAATAAATCAAACGCAAAGCAGTGGAACCCTTCTTGACCTAAATGGCATTCCTATCAACCACTAAGCACCTTGGCTGGCCTTTCAAAGGCTTTACTTCTTGACTGAGAGAAATGTTTGGGGAGAATAAATGAACTGTTACATTTTGTCCAGCTAGACGACGAAGCCTTCATTTGGCCGGAGTTATTCCTGTTCAGGGGGGCAGGGGCAGGTCTAATAAGAGACAGGCCAGCAGCAGCCTTGTCATTAGCTGAGAGGCTGGCAGACCCCTGCTGCCTAATTGGCACAGGCTCACTGCTAACAAGGGCTTCCTACCAGCAGGGGAAACAGACTGTTAGTGCCATACACTGCAGTGACCAGCTCTCCACTGTCCCCAGAAAGACTCGCAGAAGTTGCCCAGGGAACACCTGACCCATTAACGAAAGAAATGGAAAGCTGATGTCTTTTTAATGAGAACAATAAAGCTCATGAGCAAACTGCACCCCAGGCTTTGCTCTTTAAGAGGAGCCTTGGCAGAACGGATGGAGGGCTGCATTGAAACCGACTTGGCTGGGAGATTAGATCGGTTTTAATTTTCTCAATGATTTTTTTTTCTTTCCCTGAGACGCTTGCGCATAATTTTTCAGTTAGCGAGGAAAGTGATATTAGCAACATTTCTGCAGGGTTATTGTCCAATAACTCGGCGAGCCACTTCCTCACTACTTCCATTTTCCTTCAGACGCTCGCTGTTGAAATAAGAGCAGTAATAATAAGCAGATGAGCAGTTGTTCTGTCTGTTAGTCTTTCAAAAATAATGAAACAATGACAGGGCAGCTATCTGATGAGTGAAGGAAGTTTGTGGATTTATGGCAGCTTTAATCTCTTGATCCAAATGGGGCTCATCTGGAAGCAATAAAGGCAAAATTAATATGAATATGGAAGATCGACAGGAACCGAGGGCGTTTAAGAAAGAAGGGGGAAGGAAGACAAAGAGGGCTTGGCAAGGCTGGACCGACGCTCGCAGTCTGCCTCTGACAGCGCTGATAGAGTCGTAGCGCTTTGAAACACATGATCCAGCTTTTCACTCCACTCAAATAACACCGCGTTTATGAAATGTAAACATTGACAGTTCACTAGGCCAGACTGATCTCATAAACCAGACTTGCAAGATCCTCGGTTCGCCATCCAGGGGAACATCGCACTCTAATGACTCCCAGCGTGAGCAGTTATCTTACAAAAAAGACAGAGGAGAGATGAGGAGGCCCGGAGATGAACAGACGCTCAGATCCTGCTGTACATGCTGTCGGGGCTCTCAGAGCAAGAAGTGCCGCAAACCTCGCAAAACGGCAGGACGCAGTCCGAGCAGGCTGAGCCGAGGAATCTGCAGACGGCTGAATAATTACTCCTCAAATAAATATGTTTTTTCTTTCTTTTTTTGTGTGTGTGTGTGTTTTGTGATAGCGATAACAGCTGTTCATTTCCTCTAATGTCGCTTTTCTGAGCTGTGGAGAAAATCTAGAGAACAAAAGAACAGTGGCACCGCACGCTGTGACAGACAACAGGCAGAGCAACAGCACAGGGAAAAAACAAAAAACAAAAAAACATCAAGGATCTTCATATTCTGGAGTCAAACATCCCAACGACCCAAATCTCAAGTAGTGGAACGCGCCTCCTTTTAAAGTCGAAGTTGAAATTCATATCTGCTGAGAAAACAAGGAGAAATCTTGTTTATTGTCCTGCGGTGATAATCTGTGGCACGATTGTGTTCTTCGTGGGGAACTGACAGTGGCACTACAGTAATTAGATTGGTTGAGTATATGTGCGGGCGGGCACTAAAAATAGATCATAATATCATTTTAATTCCAGTGGCCCCACAGGTAGTTCGTACTTGGTCCCATCTGCGATTTGAAAAACATTTTTTTTGTCTTGTCATTTTTTTAGAACCACAAACCAAACCAGCTACCCTGATCTCCTTTCCTGTGGGACTATGCTAGAGCTACAAATGACTCGGCAGATGTTGAAATCACATGAAAGGTGACCTGTGATAATAATGTTAGTTAAGGGGCTTATTCTTCATTAAGCAGCAGCCAGTTACCTAAGCTCGCCTGCCCGATGTTACAGCAAAGGAGAGAAATCTTACATCGCAAACAGATAGCTGTGAGGTTGAAAAGGGGGAGGATGATGCCGAACAACATCATTTGTATGATTTTGACATACTTCAGTCACCACGGAAATTGACAGCGTGTATCCTAGCAACGACTGCTCTCTGTTGTCAGTTAATTGTTGCCAGGGGAGACGCCCACCCAGAAGCCTTAAGACACAAATAATTCCACAAATATGTCCAGAACAGCTTTTTTATTTTTTAACCTGCCTAAAAATGTAACAGCGTGCAGTAGTGTCAGGACTTAATGATAATGATTCATAAGGAAAATAACTCCAGTGAAACTAAGCAAACGCTGTCTTTGTACTTCAATCAGAAATGCTTTTGGCACCTGAAATGGAAAGACCGAAAATAGAACTATTTCCAAATTCAGTCAATCAGTCATTATGGCACCAAGTGCAATGTTTTGCGTAACTGAGCCAACTCGAGCTGATCTGTTACAGTCTGAAGCCACTGTGCTGTTGTTTGCCATGAGACCGCCACAAGACGACGCGCATAACAGAGATATTTCCCTGACAGCTTACTTTGCTTTAAACACAGCTATGACGTTATAAATGTATGCATGTCCGCAGTGCTCCTGTGTCTGTTGAGTAAGCCTCAGAGCAGCTTGGCGCTGTACCTTCTCCTGTCACGTCTCCATCCCACAGGAATGCTCTATAAACAAGAGGTGTGTCTGCCCCAGGCTACACCTTTAATTGTTTTCTCTGCTCACAGTCCCCCGCAGGCCACTCTCATACCACCGATACCTTAAAATGCTGCCAAGCACTAGATTGGTTCAATTTGAAAGGGTGGGAGGAAAACAAAAAGAGATTTATCCCCGTTCTTCTCTTTTTTTTCCTCCTTGCAGACTGGAGACACTTACCTTTGCTCACCTTTCATTCAGGCTTGTTAGGGCCGATCCCGTCCTCAGTTTAAATCTGCACAACTCATCGAATTATTCAAAAATGCCTGGACCTGAGAATTTACATTTTACATACAGATTCAACATCATTCAAATGTTACTAAAAATGATAATGATGTTGAACCTAATTTAAATCTCACTGAACAACATGTGTCCTGCGATTTTCCATAACTCATTAATACGTTTGTGTGTGTGTGTGTGTGTCTCTGTGTGTTTGTGCATGATTAACCTTTAGGCCTCTGGATACAGGTATGCTGGTTGTCACTCAGGAGGAATCCTTCTCGGCAGCGGCACTCGTAGCTGCCCATCATGTTGACACAAATCTGTTGGCATCCGCCGTTGCCTTCTGAGCACTCATCCACATCTGCCAGGAAACAGACGCACACAACAAAATTAATAAGATCCCTTCAAGACAGAACAAATACTGCACAGATTAACGATTGTCTGAGGGTTGTCTGGGATCAAATCGTGACCTATTTAACGGACACGTAGCTGTAAATCATAATCAGCAGGAAGTGCATTCACTTCATAGGTAGAACAAGAGTGACTGTTTGTGTAAAAAAAAAAAAAAAGAGTTAAAGAGTTAGAGTTAAAGAGCTTCTCCAGCTACACTCTAAAAAGCATATACATTTTAGAGTGTAAGGAATGTACTCATAAAAAGGGCATTGGAGTGGGTATTATACTATTATATCTCATGTTACATAATTACCATTACTGGTGCATTGATGTATAAGTAACATTTGACTGTTGCAAGTAGTTGGGATATAGCAAGTTTGAAATACTAATATTATTTTGGATATATTAAACCAAAGAAATTGCAGATGAAAAATGTTTTGAGTTCAATATGTGTTTTGTGTGTACAATCTTAATCTATAACAGAAATGAGCTGTCAAATAAATGTAGTGGGTTAAAAAGGTACGATATTTGTCTGATATGAAGAGGAGTTGAAGTATGTAGTAGCTTGGAAAGGTAAAACCCACAAGAAAAAATACTTGAACAAATACACACAGATACGTTTCACTAGACATGAAAATATAACTTATAAACTTTCATTTGTGGCAAAAGCTTATTTGACATTGAACTGACATTGGCCCATAAATAAAAGAAATTGCTGTATCACGATCTGATTGAACATATTCATATTCAAAAAGTGCTTCTTTTCCCTTGCTGGCGTAAATGAAATATTCAAAAATGTTAAAATGCTTCAGAAAATCATTGTGAGACTACCCACTAACCTAATGAAGCAGGTTAAAAAGCCGCAGAGGTTGTGATTTGAGAGCAAACATCATATGAAAAGCAGAAC
>JAOXYL010000050.1:13573289-13583965 GCA_028564955.1 Terapon puta | reverse complement strand
CTGAGTTCTTTCCGAAATGAAAAACTATGAGCAAAGATCACGCTAAATGGTATTTTTCTGTTCCTCCAAAACAAGTCTGGAAGTATTTTAAAAACAAAACCCCGGGATAAGTGTTCGGGTGGACAGCCTTATGCCAAGGAGACAAGAGGCCCTGCGCTGACGTCTGACGGCACCCAGTCTGCTACATGCTTAACATCCCTAAGCCCAATCTCGGGCTTGAGACCCCCCCACCCCCACCCCCCTCAGCCCCCAAAGCCCTGCCAGTGGGCTCAGCTGGAATTGTTCATTTCATGGTAGATGGGACTGAACAATCCTGAGAGAAGGGAGCGAGCGAGGGAGAGCGAGGGAGAGAGTGTGTTGATATAGCCTTCAGGAGCCACCTAATGCACCAATCTCAAATCCGTCCTTAAACTCATCACTCCTGCTCCTCTCCTCTGAACTGTGGAGAGGCTCTCTTGTCCAAACCCGATGCATGTGTGTCACAACAAAAGCGAAGTGACTGCTAACTGCGGAGACAGCAGGGCATCTGCAGCAGGGGGGTGGGAGAGAGGGGAGGTGAGTTAGCGCTCAGCCCCAGCAGGGCCCGTGCCATCCCAAACTCCTCTGGGTTTGATGGGAGGGAGAGTTAACCAGATCATCTTCCCCCCCTGACTCGTCCTGCATATTCGGGGGTTTTAAAAAGGTGGCGGCTGAAAGCACCTCTTTTCCAGGCGAGGATCAAACTTTTTCTTTTTCCGGAGAAGGCAAAGGATTGCGGAGGTTATCATCGGTGCCTTGGAAGAGTAGCCAATGCACTTAAAAGGAATGCATCTAAGAGCGCTGCAAAAGCTGTGGAGCAAATCAGTGTGACGCCCTTTGATGACTACTTTTTCCCATCAGGACCTGGTCAATAATACATCAGTCTGAAACCTCCTGTTTGATTAGCCAACCTTGCAACACGATCCCAAAGGATTACAAGAGCACGGATACAGGCTCAGGGACTTTGTGGTAGATGACAGATGAAGCTTTTTTTTTTTTGTTCGGAGGGACATTCTCAAAAAAAAAAAAAAAAGTCACTATACAATTACAACCATTAACAAAACACTAAATACTGTTAACTGACGTGACCTTTTCCAAGTTGGTACTTCAAAGCTGTTCTTCAAAAGCCCATTTCCAAAGCTGTAATGACATTGCTCCTCTGTTATAGATCATGCTGCGTCTTTGGGGAAGGTTAAAGTAAAAGGGCATTCATTTCCCTATAGATTGCATGGGGAATTGAGCTCTGCAGAATCAATACAAACCAAATCAGTGTTGGTCAATAGAAATCAAAGGAACATGGCCTGTTAAGTTGTATATGTGTGTGTGTGTGTGTGTGTGTGTGTGTGTGTGTGTGTGTGTCTGTGTGTCTGTGTGTGTTTTCATGTCTTTTAGCACCAGATAGAAGTGAGATCTTGTGATTCTGTGGTTTGTAGAGTATTTATGCAGATGCTTATGATATTAAAGCTACTTGAGAGTTTAAAACATCCCAGCAATGATAAGAGGGTTTTTGGGTTTCTGCAAGACCTCAAACAAAACACAAAAGGTCATAAATGTGGGGACGGCGGTGCTACAGTGGGGAACTAATAGCCCATCCCGCATCTGGTTTTCACTCTAAAGAGGATGTGTGTTTTGGATTAAATTGACATTGATTCCTCTGTTTTTCCTAAGACTCTCAAAATCCTTTACAGCCTTCGCCATGAAAGAGGTGCGGTGATTAAATACCATCCCTCCCTTACCTCTGCGAGATAATGGTCACGACAGTTATAAAAGATGTAATCAAGTTCTTATATGCTTCACTTCCTCTCTTCAGCGAGTTCTGAGATGGTACAATAGCTCCCTGTGAGGTAAATTATACAGTGAGTGACATCTCACTCCGCGCAGACAGGAGCAGTGTGCTGTGATATTGCATTGCTTCCACCTTGCTGGCTCCCTGACATCTATGTAGGGTGTAGGGGCAGACGGGGGAGACCTCAGAAACCAGAGCGGCCCCCGGCGAGACGCTCTAGGCAGCGTTCTGCTTCATGCTCTGCCGCCTCCTGCCACCGCCCAATGTCATTATGCTGCCAACACATCCAATTACAAGGAGCCGTGTGGCACGTGCGGCAGCAGAGCAAACAAAGAAGACTTCGACAGGGACGCGCGTTGTGCTTGGCCTAACTCGGGTCCCCGAGCTGACAGTCACTCACACTCGTGCACAAACGCGCACATGCACACACTGGTGCCTACTGACTAAAGAAAAGCCTTAGAGAGCTGAGAGCAGGAAGTTATGGACACCACTGGGAGTGTGTGCTGCACTCTAACCGCGAAAAGCAGGGGAAATAAAAATCACTGGAGCTTTGTGGAAAAACAACATGGGGCAAATCCAAAGAGGAGCACCTTAAAGATCTGGGGATCTAAACTCAGTGTGAACTTTTGAGGATCAGGTGAACATCTCCTGCTCTGCAGCCTCGGGCACATCTGGTCTATAAGGGCTCTGAGGGGTCTGACCTCGTCTGGGAACCAGCTGCTTAGGCTCTCTACTCCAGGGCCAAGGGGACTAATCTTTTCTCAGGGGCCGAAAGGAGCTTAAACCTGGAAGAGGAAGCTGGGGCCTTAACGTGAAACCTCAGCTATACCTCTTCCTCACATCTCTTGTGTTTGTGCTGGGGATTATTTCCTTAGTGGGGCGGAGCGGAGGCATTAGAATGAGTTAAATTCTGAAGAAAATGAAGTCTTTCAGAGTCCTTTTAGGTCTCAGGGCAAGAGTTGGATTTGTACTTGACAGTTAAAACAATTCGCAGTGTCTTTATGCCCTGCTTGCTGTCCAGAAATTTAAAACTGTTCATTCATTTAATAATTAGCTGGATTCATATCTTCACAAGATGGTCGAGAATTTTCTGAGGCAGATCTCAAGACGTCTCTGCCCTCTTGCATGCAGGCCATTTGCCGGGAAAACATGATGAGCAGACGAAGGAGAAAAAAGCCTTGGAAGATCTTCCTGCGTTTGATCGTGTGTGTGTTTCACTACGACAAGTTATATCAAACGGATCGATGGATGCAACTCTGTTTGACGCAACAGCGGCAGCCACACAACCATATATCGCAATTACACACATGCACGCAAGGCAGGAGCTGATCCAAGGCACAGCAAATGATCCACGCACAGCTGAACGTCACTGCTAAATGGCTTGGAAAATAAGCACCGCTTCACACTGTAGATACAAGCTCATGAGCAAGAAAGAACCAGAAGGCGAAGGTAGGGGAGGAGAGAGAGAGAGAGAGAGAGAGAGAGAGAGAGAGAGAGAGAGAGAGAGAGAGAGAGATAGAGTGAGAGAGAGAGAGAGAAGTTGAGACGCGAGGGCATCGTCAAGTCAGGACAGGTTTATTATCGATCTAAAGAGATGTGAGTGTTTTCCATTCCAGCGTGCCTTAATCCTAGTTCTTCAGGCCAATGTGGGGTTGATACGAGCGCGCTGGTCTTGTGTGCCCGCATGCAAAAGCCCTTTCACAGTGAATCGTTGTTAAGTGCTGATAAGTTTTTCTGTCATCACTTCACCTTCACCTGAACGACGAAATCCGCCGTGGCAAGTCGCCGGTTACTTTTCCTCTCTGCCACAAGGGTTTGCCGGCTTTCAAAATCAAGTGAAACGCACCACGCTGGGGTTGATGATTTCTGAGGAGCAGGACTTGGGGGTTTCAAAACAAAACAAAGGAATGTAGGATGGGTGAACGGGGGGAGGCGAGACAGAAAGACAGAATGGGGGTGGGTGCATAGATGGGTGGGTGATGCCTATGTTTAGCAGCTCCCAGCGGCAGAGAGAGCAGTGTTTTTTTCTTTCTTTCTTTCTTTCTTTCTTTCGTTCTTTCTTTCTTTTCATAACCTTTTTAAGCGCAATATGTTCTCTGTGAGTTTAATATGAATGGCATACTGGTGAAATATTAAACCATGGGAAAGCACGGCCGGCTGACGGCTCACTCAGAGCTTCCATCTCAGGGTCAAGCTCTTCATAAATTCACCCGTTTTCGTCAGACTTATTAAAGAAAAAAAGGTCTCCTTTCGTCTTTTGTGAAAAAAAAGGAGAAAAAAACACTACCTGCTACTTGAAATGAGGAGATGGCTTATATCTGATGCAGCGGTCTAATAAGAGCACTTTTCAGCTGTGAAACATACATTAGCATCCATGATTTGACATTAGACATGCGGAGAGAAGTATTTATGCATCCACATGGGCTGTGTCAGACTGAGTTTGAAATTTGACACATGCAGTATGTGTTCTCCTGACAAAAGCTCTTTATATAACAACCTTTTCTTGCATAATTAAGTCAGCTATGGAAAATGGTCAGAGAAACGTCTGTTGAGTGCGCGCACACACACACACACACACACTTACACACACACTCACACTCACATATACCCAAACATCACACACTCACCTAGACAATTGTGCCCATCATGTGCCAAGCGGAAGCCATCATAGCATGTGCACCTGTAATTTCCGGGGATGTTGATGCACTCGTGGACACAGCCACCGTTGTATTCAGTCGCGCACTCGTCAACATCTGAGGGGAGAAGATAGAGGATGGCGTAAGAGCAGGTCATTTGAAACTTGAAACAATTAAGGTCTGGTCAGGAGGCAGAGTGCATGTTGGGAGCATCCTTAAAGAAATACTTTGTGACTTTAGAAAACATGTTGTACTTCTGAGGGTTGGAGGAGAATAAAGGCTTGAAATAAATTTGTCATCGAAAGCACCTTTTACTAAAGCTCACTAAATAAAAGACTATATCTGTTCTGTTTAATCTGTACACAAACCATAGTAGTAATTTATCTGTTATACCCTCAATACAAATGAAAACATACAAAATATTATAAAATAAAGGCAAAAAAATGAAGGTAATGACAAAAAAGAAGAAGGATAAAAAAGAACAAATCATATCTACAATGACATCTCAAAGCATTAAATCCAATATAATTATAAGTGATGAATTTATAACAGATGTGGAGCACATATTATCGGAGGTCGATAGCTGTTATCCCTGAAATGTCGTTTCTTGAGACTCTTAAGAACAGAAATCTAAGTGCTGTAATGTAAATATTTGTCATTAAACAAATTTTGGAATACTTTCATTGATCAGAATGTCCCCATCCTTAATGTATATACCAAGCTTTTCAAGTTTTCAATTCCTGGAGTTATCCTCCTGATCGATTTCTCAGGATGTGGACAGGTTCCTGTCTGACATCAGGACAGAGCTTGAGATTTTTTCATTGCAGGGGTGGCATCTATGCTTAAGAGCTTGGAGACCACTACTCACTTTATTATATAGTGGTGAAGAGGCTGCACCATGTACAAACTGACCCCATAATGATTGAACCATTTTATTATTAAACTACATATCATAATATGAATCTAAGGTGTTCTGGAGCGTGAGGATCTTTTTTTTATTATTTGGGTTATGTGCTCAGTAATAATTTCCTGGTTATCTACACACCACAAGACAAAAAAGGCACTGATTCTGGACAAACTCATAATTCCCAGTAAAACCACTTTTTTTGTAGTAGTTGTGCCGACTTAACAAAAGCGTGAAAACATTTTAATTAGCCATATTCAGAGGTGCTGGTAGATTATGTAACCTCTGGACAGAGCCAGACTGTTTCCAGTCTGTATGCTAAGCTAAACAACTGTATCTCTTAAAAATGTCAAAATATTCCTTTAAAATCTGTTATTGCTATTAAGCCATTTGGTGCAATACAGAGAATAATAATGATCTGTTTTGTTCCACCTCGACTTTCATAAGAGCTCTCATGACGTAAACAGGGATGAGACAACAGCTGTGGTAATTAGCTGGTTCACCTGTTGCTGATGTAACTTGGGTATACGCCAACACTTTACTGATATTGTTTTGTTTTTAAAGCCCCATACTGATAGCCAAGAATTTATGCCATATTTAATATCCCAAATTTTGACCAGTTTGATGCCAAGACGTTGCTTTTTCCCTTTGGAATTTTATTGTTGGCAGGACGTTAAAGCCGCTGAAACTGCGTTTTGTCCAGGATGGGATACCGAACCTTTTCTACTAAGATCCAGAGAATGAAGTCAGTTAGCTCTTTATAAGTACATAAACGTCCATTTATACAAAAACACACACTGGGACGATCAAAAAGGAAAAAAGGAAACAAAAATCACAGAAAATTAAACTATTCTTTGAGTATGTACGTCATCAGAAAGGAACCTCCATGAAAAGAGAACTGACATTATTGACATTACAGACTGAGTGTTAGCCGATACTTAATAAAGAGCAACTATTGACCATCAGACCGATAAATCAATCCAATCCTAAAGTTCATCATTCCTCGAAAAAACAAAAGAAATGTGACACATAAACGAGGAGACTGAGGGATAAAGATTAAGAGAGACTGCAGATTGCAATGACAGCCTGAGTGGAGTTGTCTGTTATGGTTATGATGATGGCTGAGGGGCCGCAATGAGGAGACCCAGACAAGGTGTATTGAGAGCACAGCGCACTTCCACTCAGCACTTACTGGCCCATTTAGGGCCGATGATCCCGGCCGTTCAGCTCCTCTTTGAGGCTGTCTCTCTCTGGGCTTAATTGGACTTGACAGCAGAGGGATGGGACTGAAACAAAGAAACGCTCTCCTGCTCCCTGCTTCTCTGCTACCCACACATCTCTGTCATTCCCTCGATCACTACGCACAATCACCCATCGCTTCTCGACTCCTCTCCAAACCTGAAACACCCACTACATGTTAACACAAAAGTGATTTTCCTCCAATAGCTCTGAAATTGCTTTTATGCGATGCTTGTCACGCCTTCCTAAGTCGACTTCAAAGTTTTCTTCCCTCACAGCTACAAGATGGGGATTTGTCTTTCAGAAAAGTGTGAGTCTGAAAACCTAAAACAACATATGTACCTCTGAAGCTTAAATGAACAGGAACAGATCTAGTTGGATGAAAAGATACTAACATTTAATCAAACACATCAGATAACATTCTTTTTTCATGGATAGAAAGATAAAGCATAAAACATATTTCTAATGCACAAAAAGACTGCAAATGTTCTAAAGAAAATAAAACAAAACCAATCAAAGCCAGTCAGACGGGGGAAATAAAATTCATTAAATGTTTAAAGTCATTCAAATCAAAATACACCGAGGGTGAAACAATTCAATGACCTTCAAAACTCCTGTGTGTGCTTTTAGTGGTCATTTAATGGTTCATTGTCAGCTTTTGAGGTTGAAGTGTCTCGATAAAAAAGAAAAAAAAAATCATCTTTTGTTATTAACCTCCACCTCTGCTCAACACCATCCAGGGAAGCACAATGAGGAGATAATATAACAGAAAGGGTAGTTATCATGGAAGACACCTAGACTGGACTAGATCAGACTGCTTACTGCTTAAACTTTGAAATACAAAGCAAGACCCATCACTTACACTAAAAGCACACTATCAAGGGATCTTTTACTGGTCAGTGTAAACAGGAGGAAAGCTTAGAGCAAGAAAAAGCTTTCATTTCGTTTCATTGTTCATACGGGCACCTGACTATTATAGGACCGGCTTGAAAAACTGTGAATGTGTCTCATATAACAGATAACAGCTTCAACTCAAATAGACTAACAATATCTCAACTATTGCTCCAGGTGACATGGAACGACACCTTTAAATAAGTAAAATCTAAAAATCAAATCTGAGCAGCATTAAAAGCAAGCAGGGTGGAGCAGATGTTTAAGTGGTAATGAGCCTCAAGCCGACCATTGTGCAGTTTTCTGATGTCCTCTTAACACAAACAGGAGAAACACTGCACCCAGGACATTTGACCCACCACCAGGAACTAAAACGGTGTATTTATTCCTCATTCTATGAATGTTGCTTTTGAATTAGACTTTTTACCAGTATATCAGCCTTGAGAAGCCATCAGCTAACCTTCAGTTCAATGGAAACCCGACCTTGCACATATTTTACAATAGATTCAATAAAGCAAACTTTTATGACCTACAGGCAGAAGGCCATGAAAAACACTCGGTCAAGTAAATGAAAGAATAATAATAGTAAGGAAAAAACTGACATTGTGAAATATGGTTTTGTAATAATACCATTAAAAATTGTGGGATATAATGATCCGGAGGCTTTGGGCACATTGAAAAAAGGCTAGAAAAACAGACTTGTGTCTGACAGTCTACGAGGCCTGCCTCTGGCTGTGGAAATATCCCTGACTGCTTGGCAGGGCCTCTGACTGCCGTTTCAGCCGCTATCTTAATTCTCTCCTCTAACATGTGTAAGAAATTTACTGCTTCATTTCATCTTGTCACAAAGGAGCACTCTGCACCTGGCTTTCCCCTTCCTCCGTCCACCGCGCTCTCTCCCCCCGCCTCTCCTCCCTCTTCAGGAGAGTCTTGAAACTAATGAGTTATGTTGAGTGAGACAGAAGCTCTTATCAAGCCTGTCACTGGCCCAGAGGCCTACGTAAAGAGAGATAAGGCAAATCAACATGAGAAATGTGGCTTTTACTTCGATGTTCTGTAAAAATCCTCCCTGTGCTCCCACAGAGGGGAGTACAAGTTTGTGCCTCCAACCACAGGTGAAAATGAGCGCATTAATCCAGTGAGACTTTTACCTTCACAATGTTTTCCGTCCCCTTTATAGCCTGACTTGCAGATACATTTGTATGACTTCAGGGTGTTCTGGCAGATGGCATCGATGCTGCAGTTGTCAAGCGCCTCTGCACACTCATCCACATCTAGAGAGGAAAGAGGGAGGGGGTGGTTAGTTCTCCATGATGGTGGCACAGTTACAATACCACAAAAATGCAGATTTTTGTGAGCATCAAACTCTGCGTGCTTGATTGGGCTACAACTGACCATTTTATGTAAACGTCCAAATGCAAAGATACACAAAGAGAAATGAAAAACGAACAGAGACGATATTGCGGTAACTGTGAGGTTAAACTAGGAGGAATGGGTGCCATTTCTCGGAACATCTGACCCAGACTTATGAAGACAAGACTTTTCTTTGTAAGTATAAGAAACACTATTGATTCTGGTGCAGTGACCTTCAAATGATCAACTGGTCTTTTGTCATGACATTTAGAAAAAAAAAAAAAAAAAAAAAAAAAAAGGATGGACGCACATCTAAGAAGACCCTGAATAAGACATGGAAGGCAAAAAAAAAAAAAAAAAAAAGTCTCGCGCTACCCATGTTTACTTAAGATTCAGACCACGAACCACAATGTCCCTGTTCGGGTGACTCTAAATAGGCAGGTGTGAATGTGAGCGTGAGTGCTTTCTCTACATGTCAGCCCTGTGATTGATTGGTTACCTATCCAGGGTGCACCCCGCCTCCCCAGCCCCCCACAGCCATCTGACTATAAGCAGTATAGATAAAGGATAGATGGATTACAGTCAGGTCAGTTTTTTTCCTTCATATCACACATCAAATGGAGACGATTTCTTGAACGATGACTTTTGGCCGAGAGCCTTCATTGTGAAAAAAAGAAAACAAGAGTAGAAGTCAGCCATGCTTCAGCTCTGTGAGACACAGCAGTGCAAAATGCTAATGTCTCCATGCAAATCTTCAGAAGGTTAAATGTTTACTATCTGACGTTTGCTAATTAGCACCAAGCCCAAAGTACAGCTGAGGCTGATGGGAATGCCACTAGTTTAGCAGGTATTTGGTTAAAACATGTTGAGCATACTGAAATACTATGCTACCCTAATGGTGCCACAGAAGTGAAGATATTACCAGCATCATTAGGATTCATCCTTTGGGTATCACATATATCTGTACCAAATGCCTGGACAATCCGTTCAAAAGCTGTTGAAATATGAAAATAAAAACACACTGCTTTTAAAAAACATACTGTATAAACGTTAATCAAAATGGGATGTTTGAGCACTAACAAATCAAATTATTCTTGACTAGTCCTCAAGGGCCTGAAGAACAGATAATGGCAGCGATAAAAGAGCTCAGCAGAAAAGATAACTGTTGTGTGGATTGAGTTTGAATCATAAAAGAGAGAATGTGAAAAGATAAGAATGGAAATGGATTTAACCAGAAGCATGCTCAGGTTTGCCTCATGGAGCCCCTAATCCCACCAAATCCCAGTTAACTAGCCCAGGTGTTTAGGATTACCCCCCTGCACACAGGGGAAGGGCAGCTTAACAAGGTTTACATAGCTTCCAATATCCACTCTTATCACAAGCCCTCTGCAGGAGCCAGCTGATCCCACTGGGAAATGACCTGCAACCTAAACCCCAGAGCTTAGCATATTGGCTATATCTGCGTATTCCTTGAGGACATAAAGTTTACCGTGGAAAGGAGGACAGGGACGGCGCAGTACGCACAAAACTCTGTGGGAGACCTGTAGGACGAAATTGAACCTTATGTTTCCATTACAGGAGGTTTGAACATTGCAGAGACATCACATAGCAGTTTAATAATGCTGGAAGAATACAGAACAATCAGGTCAGATTGGAGAGCTCGGTACGAAAACTCATCCTGCTGTTGTGAGTTTAACATTTCGCTAAAAACCTCCAGAGACGCTTGACAGTTGTGTGGAAAGTACCAATGATCTGAATCAAGTTTAGGTTTAAGAAGAGTGAGGTAACGCCAAACCAGACACCTAAGTGTTCCACACATTTAAGCATTCACCCAGGTATGTGTTTTTAG
>JAOXYL010000050.1:13518756-13533748 GCA_028564955.1 Terapon puta | reverse complement strand
GTACTGCTGATGTACAACATGACTTAAAAGATAGGTAGAGCAGTGTGGTGTGTGTGTGTGTGTGTGTGTGTGTGTGTAGGGGCTAACCTTATTAGCTGCGTCAATGAACTTCACACCCTTATAGGTGATGGAGAGGACAATGGTGGGGACTTTTCTCATTTGTTCTGTTGACCTCTGGAATGAAGAAGAGCACGGATATTAAGGTGACTTACTGTTCACTTACTCTACATGTGTTAGGTCCTGTGTTTGTTTGCTGAGATTGGACAGGAAACTTGTGACATACCCGCATTTTGGCACAGGCATCCTGTGTGGATTCGGTACCCCGTAGATCCTTAATAAGCATGGAGCCCAGGTACTATGAGGGAAGAGGAAAGAGAGAGAGAGTTGGTGTTGGCGTACAGGTGACAAAAACTATGTCACGTAGGAAACATAAAGGCATGAACGTACATTGGCTTCGTAAGCGCACGATTCAAAGATCAGTTTCTCAGGTTGATGATGCCAGTTCTGGACGGGGGCGTACGGCGCTGCCAGACTCGGCGGCCGCAGGGTCAGACGGGGCTCTCGATGCCGCTCTTCATACCGTTCCTGGAGAGAAGAAGGATCATTTCAGAGTGATCCATTTTGTCACATGCACACTGGAGGACATAATATCTTAGGGGTACATTTAGAGCTGGAGCTGAACATACGTGTGATCTGTGGCGTTCGCTGCGATATCTTTGGGTACCATCATAGTCAGAATCTGCCGCTTTTTTCCTCCCAGGCTCTCCTACTGGTAGCAGAGGGTCCATGGAGCGTCCTGTGTAGGATTCCATCTGACTGAGCGGAGACGAGGTCTGGGATCCGGGCAGGTCTTGGCACTGGAGAAACGAACAGTAAGAAAAAAAAAAGGTTAGTAATCTGACTCATGAATTACAAAATTGAAAGCACCTGAAAAACCGTCCTCACCCTGATCTGAGACAGACGAGGAGGCTTGACAGGAGGCTCCTCATACGGCCTCTCTGCTAAGGAGGCAATGATGCGCTTCCTGTGACCAAGTAGGGAGATCTTTAGTACCTGGGAAGAAAGATGAAATGAGCTGGTGAGCATGTGGAGAGGCAGTTTAGGAAGCAGAAACGCTGGAAAGTTACCAAGAAACATCCGACACTGCCACTTAACCTGTCAAAACAACTTTCCCTTAAAGCCTTCAAGCCTCTCACTTTAAATGAGCATCTTTGTTTTACCACTTTGAGTGTGTGTGTGTGTGTGTGTGTGTATGTGTGTGTGTATGTGTGTGTGCACCTCCATAGTTTGAGTTCGCTGCCTTTCCAAACTAAAGCTGCGGTAAACTGTTGAACTCGTCCCTTATCCTGAATTTTCTGTAAGATGCTGTAAAACTAATTTCACCCTCTGATACTCCTCGTGGTGCATGTGCGTCACTCTGACTCACATTGACAATCTCCAGTTCCCACAGGTTTTTGACACAGTCCAGAGAGCGGTAGCCGCTGGCCAGGAAGTTGTGTAAGTACTCGTGCAGGCCCAGATTCTCCAGCCAAGAGGACAGTGAGCTGCTGCCGTCACAGCCCAGAGCTTTCACCTGTAGAAGAAGACTTAATCAGTCGCTGGTGTTTTGAGGGCTTCAGAATAACGTCTGAACATAAATGTTGCCTTTTTAACCAATTTATCCTTCTGACTCCACAGAGACTGTAGGTTGGATATTCAATACTGCAGAGAGAATTAGTCAGGTAAAAGTAAAAGTGCCAACACAACAATGTAAGAAAACTCCATTAAACATAAATGTCCTGTTTTTATATTATTACGTAAATAATGTAATCCTCAAGAATTTAATTTCATTGTCTTTTGTGCCACCTTTGGCTATAATCTGTAACTGCAGGTTTGTTTTTGGGCCTCACTTTACTATCAGCTACCACAGTCATTCATCTTTTATGTCTTTGTTTGGCCCTAATAACTGCTTAATAACAGTAAATTGCTTCACATACAGGTTAGCTGAAGAGCTAATGTGTGCCCCTTATGATTTTTACAGGAAAGTTACCGCAAATATCCAGCTTTTAGTGCTGCAAACGCAAAGGCTTTTATCAGTGCACCCAAAGGTAAATCGCTATTGAGTTGCATCATTTAATGATCTTTAAGATCACATCGATAAAGTACTGGGATTTTACCCGTTGAATGGTTTTAAAGTATCTAAAATTACCCACTACAGAGCGATAGCCCCTTTGACTCATTAGCAATTGTATATGACATTATTAGATCAATACTGATGCTACAATGTGTAAGTGGCACTTCGTTGTGGTTGCTAATTGAGGCGGAGATCTACTTCATATACAGTCTGGTGGTTTTGTTCAGCAGTTTCCCACCTAGTGGTCAGGGCACACAAGATAAATCGCAGGTGTTGTGACATGATTAATGGGGTGAAAACTTAATATATATTCATTTCTCTTATCTTTGTTTTTTAGCAAAATATTGTATAATCTTCACTAGTTCTGTTCCTCAAAGAATAGAACTAGTTATCTAAGATAAACATTGTGAAAAGTTAAGTTTTTGTTAACAACTAATATACTTTTGGAATGGCATAAATAGACAATGTTTATTTGGACACTGCACTACTCCATGGTATTGTGGGGAGATTTGCACCTTGTGATCAAACACAAAAAGCAAGACACTAACTCAGAACTTTTTGTGCTGTGGTGAGTCCTGAAATAGTAATAAATTATTTGTCACCTTAGGTAACGAGCGCGCCGCGTGCAGGATCTTCTTTCTGTGGCTTGGGTCTGTGATCCCGATCTCTCTCAAGTCTTGGTCTTCCATTACATTGCTCCCCTAACGGAAAAAAACACAAAAACCTCTGTTAAATGATGCAAACATTCATTTCTAAACAGGCATCAAGTGATGAAGTTCAGGCAGAACATGTTGCAACGCAATGTAAAAAGTCAAATGAATAAACTCAGACTCTTTGGCTCCAAGGTTACATCCAAATTAGACAAATCCTCCATGAGAGGAGCCTCCGCTGCAGGATAAGTATTTATCATAATAATGAGAAAAAAGGTCCTGAGTGGTAGCCTCAGACACTGCCACGGGATACAGCCTTCTGACAGTAGTAGGGGTGCCACGTCAATAAACCCTTAAATGAGATGTAAGAGAGTGGAGGAAGGGAGCCCGACATGGATGTATGTGAATGATGGTCACACCCATCTTTGGTTACACGTAGCTCATCCTTTGGGACTGTGTGGCAGGTAATGGATAATGGAGAATGGAGCGATAAATCAATGTCAGAAGTGCAGAGTGGTCAGCGATATGAGATGGAAGGGTAGAATACTACCGCGTCGATAGCTGACCGAAACTGATGGCTGCTGGGGGAAAAAAAATCAAAACACTCTGACGTGTAAAAGGCAAGCATCCACTTCTGCACTGAAAGTAAATGAGTTACTATGAAATAATACCACTCAGGTGATCAGTAAGACGTCCAAAATTGCATTGGCTGTAGAACAGTGAGCCATAAATGCAAACGGTGTTACTTCTACAGATGGGCTCAGCAACTTAATCTCATGTGTTAAAGTATCATGACGCTTCTGGGGAGCTGCTGCTTCAGTAACAAATTGTGACGGCTCAGGGCGCATGTGGCTGACTCTTCAATTTGAACCTCGACCTAATCCAATGGTGCTCACCTCTGCAAACACGCACACACACACACGCGCACACACACACACGCGCGCACACACACACGCGCGCACACACACACACACACACACACACACACACACACACACACACACACACACACAGCAGTAACAGGGCAGAAGAGAAGGTGTCTGTAGGTCAAAGCCGACAGCCTGTTTTTCATGCAGACACCGTGGATGCTAAACAAGGGGTGGAAAGGATGAGCAGAGTGGAGGGGCGAGGCTGTCAGCGGGAGTAAAATCTGCAGAGTAATCTGCGTAACACCGCCTGTCGAATCACAATAATTGCTGAGTGAGTCAAGGATTTACAGTTTTACAGTAATAATAATAATACTATGAGCAGAGAGACAAACAGACAGAAAGACGAAAGAAAGGAAGTAAAGGAAGACAAAGAGAAAAAACAGATGGATGGACAGCTGGACGGACAGAAAATGGACAGAATGAGAGCAAGACAGAAAAACAGAGACACAGGCATAAAAGTGAAGAGCAAAACGAGTGTGTGAGCTCTCAGAGGAAGTTATGTCGGTCAAAGCGATGGCGAAACACATCCCTGGTTAGAGCTCATATTGGGCATGACACAAGTCTTTTGCTTTCTTAATACCTCGCGCTAAACTGACAACTTAAAGCCCATTATCTCTGGGCAGCAACACACTGATCGCTGCCTCTCCAGCTGAGGATTGAAACTATTTGGGGAGCTGGATGGATAATGGTGCTTTCACAGTGAATGGATCATTGCATTACTGTCCCACTGGAGATTAACTGATAAATGGCTCTGTGGGGGGAAGTATAGCTCGAATGGACTGAATCTACAGTCTCTGCTCTTTCCTGGTTTGCTGCCTGCTTCACTGTTAAGTGACTGATGTGTTTTAATGCAGCAGTGCATTTCCTACCCTGAGGGCCTGCTTTGTGCCTCGTTGTACCCAAAGTTTTTTGTTTATTGAACTTTATGGGATTTTAAGGATGCTGTGTACAATATCAGCCATTAAGGTGAGCATTGGAAATGCCACATTTAAATATTTTTTGCTGTAGATATTATGCTGTCACAACTAAATGTCTGTTACAAAATGGCAAAGTGAGGAGTAATCATATAGTCGATTTGCTAACAATCAATCACCTATTATTTTAATAATTGATTAAGTGTTTAAGGCATTTTTCAGGCAGAAAATGCAAAGAATTTCCTGACTCCTAGTATTTTCTCTGTTATACATCTGGGTATATCAAGTATATTTGGGTTTTGGACTGTCAGTCATACAAAACAAGCAGATTTAAAACGTCACATTGGGCTCAGAGAAATTGTGGATGGTATTTCTCAGAATTTTCGTACACTTTATAGACCAAGTGATGATTTGACAAATCAAAACAATCTTCAGTGGTAACGCAACTTCACAATTCAGTGTTGGAAGTTGAGCTGATTTAAGAGAATTTGGAGGACATTCATCCACATTAAAGCTGAAAAGATTAATCAACCAATCCATTACCTGATTCACAGTCCATCAATGATCACTGATATCACTGAACGATCACTGATAGTCAACTTACAGCACTTTCAATTTCTCAAATGTGAGACTCTGCTGCTTTGTTTTCTCACACAATATAGCTGAAACAGCTGAATAAGAATAAGAATAAGAGGTCACCTTGATCTCTGGAAAATTACAATAACAATTGAGAATGGCATTGCTATTTGCCACCCTAACTTCCCTACAGAATGCAAGGACTCTACACTTGAACCCTTCTAAAGGTGAAAGATGCTTGAAAGGGATTATCTAGCCTTTGCAAAAGGGAGCCGAGTTGATGAAACACCCATCTCCCCCAACATTAATATTACATTCACCTCGGCTATGTCTTGATAAGCCATTTATCCTCACACAAAGGCACTGAAAAACACAAACAGTGTGACTTGAGAGACGTGGTGGTGACAACTCTGCAGGGAAAACTCTTGACTAATGTGGCTCCACTTTTTCCTCACCACAGGCTCAGCAGGTCTACAAGTGAGAATATATTAGTTGAGAGAAAGCTTACATCAGCACAACACGGGTGAGAAGAATACATCTAGAGTAGTGTAAGCTAGGTGGGTTTTTTGTCTGCTCCTGTGCAGCCCATCCATCTCCCCATCCCCCTCATTAAAATGCTGCCCTCTCCTCCGCTCTTCCAGAGAGCAGCCACCGTGCTCCCGTTGGTGTAAAGGCAATCTCGATTCAGGCCGAGGGCTCGAGGACACGGATCGCTCATTCTGACCGTCTAAAGGACAGCACTGGAAATCATAGTTTGTCCTCGTAAACGGGCTGTCATGAGACCATACGTGCCTGTGGAAAAAGGCTGTGACAGAGTGTGCAAATAATAAAAAGAAAGGAGATTAAATGAAACATCTACCCTGTCTAATTCCTGCGCAAATGTTTTTCGAACGGGTAAATGGACGATACATCACCACAATTACCCAAACGGAAAAATCTATTAATCCATTCCCAATCCTTGAGCTCCTAATGCATGAAGCCGTTACTGAATTTCCAATTTGTCTGCAGGCATCAGCGGCATCGACTTTTTACCGACATCACCGCTTCGCATTTTTTAAAAATGCAGAAAACAACATAGAGGGGGTGGGGAGCAAGAGCCACAGGAAAGGTGACATCGTTTCTCTCACCTTAAAGCAACTTTTAGATTAAAACCGAGCACATCTTGAAGAAGTTATTACTGCGAGTATGCATAGAGTCACCTCGAATGATTTGAAACTTTAAGTAAATTTGTTCCTCTGCGGCCGGCTCCACGAATGCTATCTTCAAACACAGCGATGTCCCTGCAGAAGTGCCACAGTCGCCTCGAATACAAACTAACTTGGCGCTCTGTCGACTGACCCTGTCACAGCTGACGACACAACCGCCTCACGCTCAGAAGCAGAGAGTGGAGGGAAAAGGGAGCTGTTTCGTTTGGACAAACGCTACGTGTCAGCGCCGGCGAGGGCCGGGGAGCAGCGCGGCCACGCAGACTGTGTTTCATTGGGACATTTGCTCCACGAGTCGATAAAAAGCATCTAATTGGTTTCAGGAGAGGCTTGTCTCTGCTTCGGTGCTTGAACACAGCACAATCACTGCTGTTATTGATCCACCTCTGGAGCGAGCCTGCAGGGTAGACAAAGATCACAGCAGTCTGACTGGCAGCGTAAACACTGTTTAATTAGTGATCTCGCTGCACGGCGGACATGCTGTTTCTCAACCACTGTTTTTCATCACCTTTCATTCCCCTGGGAAGATTTAAAAGAAGCCTACAGATTACTTTAGAGAGGCTTCTACAGTGTGCCGCTCAGCTGATGCAAATTTTTTTTCCCATTGGATGCTGAGAATGAAAAGATTTTTCCGCATGAGTTTTGGCTGTATGTGGTGGGGATATTGTGACAGCGTTATAATCTTAATCAGATTTTAGTCAGCCATGGTTTTCTAGAGATGGTGTATATCTGTATATGTACTATTTAGAGCAGCGTGTTTAAATACAAGCATTGAGCATTTTCTGCTTCAAGGCCTTCACTACTGATAAAATTTCAAATTAGACAAAAGGTATCTGTCTGGTCAGGCAGCCAAGAATGAGACACAGCGTGTTCCTGTTCTATCCATCCCGGTGCACAAGAGCACATTACACACAATTAGAAAAGTTTAGCAAAGACAAGGTGACTCAGAGGGTCATTCTCTTTTGCAGGCGAGACCAAATTGTGATTTTTTTTTCTAACATTTGCTGAGAGAAGGACATGCTATTTAAAAGGTTACAGCTTTTTTTCATCCCCTAAATCCTCGAGTGATTTCAGGAAGCCAGGTGGCCTGTAAGCCGTGTTTAAAGATAGAAATATTGCCAGCTTTCCGCTTTGGGAAAAAAAACGAGGTCTCAGGGCTGAGGAAGGAGAGTGTGAAAGAGTAAAAAAGACAGTAGGAAGATTAAACCGGGAGAGGAACTTCAGAGGCTTCGACGCAGAATTAAATACGGGTGTTGATGACACCCTGTGAGGGGGGGAGGGAGGCAGATAAATGGAGGGCTGTTCTGTTCGCAGGTTATGAAAGATAATTCAGGCAAGCATCATTTTACACAGAAATTAATCACAGCTGGCTCCTACAGCTGGAGGAAAAGAAAAGCCTTGAGTTGCTTCTATAGAAAAGCAGGAAATATTCATATTCCTTTTGGTTTTCATTGGTGTGAACTTTCCAGCTTTGTCATGCTACACGTAATGGTAAATCATTGTTGTGGGCATTAAGGAATAAATGACAAAATGACCAAAGAACAAACCCTCACTTGGCAAGAAAATGACCACCAATGGAATCACCACGTGAAAAAGGTAAAAAGTAACTTTAGGAAAGGTGGCTCATATTAGTTTGGATGATGTTTAGCTTTGTTTATTCACCTGCCTACCATTTATACTGTACTTCATTCATTTCACTGTGGGTTTTGGTTGCACTTGTGGCCATTGATGTTAGACGTTTCTTTTTATGTAGTTTACTCTGATTTAATAATTGCACAGGCAGCGAACTCTGTGGAGTTTTAAACATTGGCTTCACCACCCTGGCAAACATTTGATCTTCTCATGCAGACAAAAAAACAGACCATGAAAATATCTTTGAAGATACAACCTGCTGCTGGGTAAAAAGAAAAAATAGATGAATAAAAACCTTCAGGTTTGTGTAGGTGACTATATGACCAGTGGGGGTGCGGTTGACTCATTAAAGTGAATGTTAATATGCAAAAAGGTGGTTCAGCTTCTTTGAGTTCAATACCGGGATTGATATCTACTGTTCAGGTTGTCTACCTTTAGGTATGTAACAGTATCTTTTCTTTCCCATCTACAGTAAAAAGAAAAAAAGAAAGAAAACTAAAAGGACTTAACAGTCAATTTTCCATAAATGGCTCAACAAAGCTTCAAGTCTTCTGGTGTCCAGGTGATAAAAAAATGAATACTGTAATGACTGTTCAATTTGGATGTGTTTTAAGTTTGTTTGAACTTCAATTACACTTTAATGATCTTGATGATGTACTGTGATGATGCTGTTTTTGTCTGATTACTTTCATGTTTTCTCACCACACATGTGCCTGGTGTGTGGTGGTTGGATGGAAAAGAGCAAAAGCGTGGCTCTCGTATTAAACACAGTATGATAGGCTTGATGGAGGTGAAAATAGTTTTCATCTTGTCACATGAGAAGACTTATTTCCAACATGCCCACTAGCTCTGCCTACCAGCTGGGTCCCCCATTCTCTTCCCATCAGTCCTCATTACTGACAAATACAACAGAGCCAACTCATAGTGGCGTTGCACACCGTGGGCTCCATGAACTTGTCAGGTTGGCAGCAGCATCCCATTGCTCACTGAGACGCTCCCCATTACAGCCAGGCGTCAGCTGCTTCTCAGGCACCTGACCTGCTCACTCCAAGTGAGAGGCCTCCTGAGCAGGAGACAGACTGTCTGAGAGCCTGAGTGCAACATAACCCTGATTCAAAACGCAACCAGGCGTGATGATATTAAAGTTACTGTGAACAAAATATATGACATGATAGCTCAAACTGCATATTATCTAGCTGAACGGATGTGTGAATGAGGCAAACATCAATGGATACTCCGTCTAAGAGACTGACACAAAATCAAGAGGAAAGCCTTTTTTATTTGGGAATGACTGAATGAATGTGTGATGTAATGTGCGATATTGAACTGTTTTGTATGCACCCAGAATAAATTACTCCTATAATAAAATATTGTAAAACAAGTCAGACTCATGACAAAGAGGAAGCGGTCGTTAAAGGATTTCGGCTAATTGAACTTCAGACGAAGCTAATGGGATCATCTCACTGCTAATGGAGGCTGGCATCAATTGGATTAATGCACAAAGACACAAACTGGGGTTAAGTAGGGGTAAGCAGTGGGAGACAGGGGAAAAAAAGATCATAAAAGTGAGGGAAGACATGACAAAATAAGCCTAAAGTACATTAAGGTCAATTTGGACACAATATAAAGAAGTGGAGAACTCACCATGTAGTGCAGGTCGTCGAAACCGTTCAGGAGTAGCTTGCTCTCGTATTGCGGCAGCCCCACGTGCTCCAACCAGTCTCCGACAGGCTGGTCGAGCAGCCGGCCTGCAGCACCTGCTGACAGGGGAAAGCGCTTCAGGAGGGAGAAACCTTTCAGCCGGTAGCAGCGGCACTCTGAGGATGAGACGTGGCATTGCCACATCATTCTCGGCCAGCAGAGCCGAGCGCACCAGCAACAGGAAGGTGGGGGAGACAGTGTCCTCTGTGGACAGGGCGTCAGCTCCCGCAGGGCAGCGGGGGCCGAACCACAGTCACCCAAGATGGATTGGAGTCCCCCTGATCTCAGGGGTGAAGATGCTAAATAGGGATATGAGCTGGACTACCAGCTAATATCCACAAAATTCTTCACTATGATAGTGAGCCAGGAAGATGATAAAAACTCATATTTAGCACAAAGGTGTCTTATTTTATTGATGCAAATGTAACCAAGGAGTTCATATCCGATTTCATTAAAAGTGTCTCATATCAGGAGGTAGTGTTTTCTGTCCAAAAATGAAAACTTGCAACTGATTTAATTAAGCTCCAGTTTTGTAATGAAGAGAGAGGAGAGGGGTCAGAAACGAGAGCAGCAATTCATAACAGTGTTGGAATTTTTCCAGGAGAGGTAATGTGTTTCAGCCACATGGAAAGTTCTTTGGAAACTTGTAGTGGAGAAGCAGAAGGCAGTTAATTACCAAACAGACTCATCCCTGATTCACAGATGCTGCCTACTCAGCACATAATCCACCACGCACAGTGCAGACGGGAATCTACCTAAGAACATGACAATGTTCACATGGAAAGCAGCAGAACAGACAGAAACCTGCCACTGTCAGGAATGGAGATTGATAGGGAAAAAAAGCGGCACTGACAGCTGTCAGCAGCCTGTACGAGGACAGATGACTGCCTCTACTGCTGTGGACACATTACTAGTGTGCTTCAACTCACTTTCCAAGAGAAGAAGACGTTTCAAATGGTGGGAAATTAGTTATTACACACTCTAAATTTGGTTTAGTTACCTAACTTGTAAAATGATAACTTCACCTTAACCGCAGTTAAAAGTTAACAGAGCAAATCATTTTTCTGCTCATAGGAAAGAGTTATGACTCGGCTGCAGCTGCCACACTTGCAGGACAATACATAGAGAAAGCTGACAACTTACAATAACATGACCAGAAATCAGCACGGAAACACACAATTTAAAGCTTCTGTCTCCCCGGTCAATCCTCTCATCATCTATTCAACCATGTAAAGACGCTATTCTGTTTCAGAGCAGATTCCAATGTCATAAATCCCATCTTGGTCTTTCCAGAGGCTCAGGCGCGTATCGAGGAAAAAAAAAACAATCCAGTCAAGGATCCAATCAGTTTCTTCAAAGAGCACTTAAGTAATAGGTGCCCCCCCCTCCCCTTGCCAAGAATGAGAAAAAACTCCTGTGCAGAAAAGAGTGCTAAAACTGTCTCTCCTCTTCTTCTCCTCCTCTCTGGCACACACTGTGATGTGTCCAGTTGCAGCCACCACTACAAATAATAATAATGATAAAAAAAAACTCCCTCTGTAGTCCAGGCGGAGGTGCGGACCACCTAATCCTACAGATGAAGAGGTGGCGTCCCTCTATTGTCCTGGCTGTTCACAATTCTGCTCCCTGCAATTCCTCTCTCCTCCCTTACTCACTCTCTCTCGCCTCTCATTGCATGCGCTTCTCCACTCCCCTCTCACTCTCCCTCCCCTCTCTCTCTTGGTCTCTCTCTCTCTCCCCCTCTCTCTCTGCAGGTGGCTGCTCTATGTCGGCGCAAGCTACCGTTCCAGCTACAGACCTCCCACCCCTCATTACTTGCATTTGCTGTTGAGTTTCTGCAGCTTCTTTGTCTCATTCTTTTCTTTTCTCACGCTCGTTAAGTTTTTCCTTCACCCTCCTCCTCCTCCTCCACCACCATCTCTTTCACTCTGATGTAGAAGAAGTCACATCAGTAGAGAAAGCGGAGACTGCAGGCACAGAGCCAATCAGCCAGAGACATCAGTGCTCTCCAGTCAGCAAGCACCGGATTGAATCAGAGTCTCCAGCGAGTCCTCTTGATGGCCCCTTGACAGCCCGCCTCATTGAGACGGAGCTGCGGGCAAGGCGGCCGGACGATCGAGGCTACACGTATGCAGAGGAGTGCACAGAACGTGTTCGGCCCAGACAGATCCAGCCAGCGATTGGTCTGCTAACTGCTTCACTGCAGTGGTCTCAGCTTTCTTCATGTCTACAAAGCGAAATGAGCTCATCCCCCGACATGCGTGCTGGTTAATATTTAAAGAGCTCACTCCAGTGCCGGGCATAACAAACAAGAGGGGAGGAAGGGGGAGACGGACAACTTTGTGCAAAGGCGTGGTGGATGTGCTGCACTGCTTAAAATGTATTAATAAATGTGGCCCAGGCAAAGTGTACACTGGAGGTGAATGTTGAATAATGCGAAAGCTGAAGGGGAAGGAGTCGATTGTTCGGGTCTACAGCTACGCTCCCCAGGCGCCATCCATCAACCCTGACGACAGGCGTTTGAAAAGCCTAAAGAATAACGGGAGAGCAGGTACAGAATGCTTAACGTGGAGATGTCGAAATACAGAGCGAGAGGCTACATTTCATAATGTGGCTCTCAGGTGCTTTGGTCTTAAAAGTGAAAAATACATCCGGTACCTTGGAAGGAGAGCTTAGAGACCGGAGCATGACCTGGCCTGGACCCTTTTGGATTAAAAGCAGGCTGCTTGTTTCTCACCTGAAGGCAACAACTGCCTTCAAATAAAGACGAGCAAAATAATTCAAGTGGGTCTCGCTTTTTGTCCCCTAAACCGCAGGACCAGAAAATCTATTCAAAAGCTTTCTTTTCCCTCTTGGTGCTAATGTCGATACCTCTCCTCATCTGTTCTATTAAAACAGACCACCTGTCTGCCTGCATTATTCTATTGTACACTCTTCTCGGTTGTTAACTGAATTGCATTTTGTTTTCGGGTGCCTCCATCATTGACCAGGCGCCTGTTTGATTTCCCTCGAGGGCACCGATGCAGATCAAGTAACTTAGGTGGATGATTATGAAACAAATCCCAGCAGGTGTGGCGTATGGTACAAAGCACGAGCACGACAAGGGAGGCGGCTGCGGTCAAAAAAGTTCCAGTGACAGTAAACCTGCCTGCAACACACTTGGAAAAGTTTTAAAAGACATGCAGGCGGAGAAATACACTGGAAATCTGCCCACAGTGATCTCTGCTTCAAGCCAAATGGGTAATTTAGAACTTTTAAACTGAAATCCTGAAGGTCTTGCAGTAAGATTCACGAGATATTAATACTGGAACAGTGATGTAATTTATTACAGAGGTGAGTAAAAGAATGGATAAAAATCAGCAATAAAGGCTAATGAAATATGTCTGCGTGTACCCCCTCCTCCCAAAACTTTCAGCTTTTATCGGCAATTAATTTCTGAATTTGAAATAACACACTCAATTTCCAGGTGTTGAACTGAAAAATTTATAGCATGAAAAGGCAATAATGATGACACTCTACCTGGTGTGGCGTACTGCTGATCTCTTGAAAAATCGATGCCAGCGCCGATCAGCGTCATGATCTTCTCGATCTGAGGACATGGACAGAGGAGAGAAAGAGATAAGAACCCAAAGGGAGCCATCGCAGTTCAGCCGCCACCTCTCACCAGCACGGATGCAGAGAAATGTCCCCATGCTTTAAACAATAAAGCACCAAATGTTAGAGTCACCCTGCAAAAAGCATATGAGAGCGCTGAGGGCACCTTTAGTCGGGAAAAAGTCCGCCACAGTAGTTTTATGAAGACCCATAAATAAAAACTTTGAAGGGCATCTTAAGCAACCGCACTGTGGTTGATTGCTTTTATATTTCATTTATAGTCGCAGCATTACAGTTGTTTCTGTTGGCTCTTGGCTGCAGGTAGCTGCGTCTCATCTGCCAAAACGATACTGATTTGCAAAGACAGTGCCTACTCAAAGTCTGCTGTAAGTAATTAGACAGCAGAGAGTTTGTCGGGGCTGGCAAGCTATGAGAAGAATGACATGAATGCATACAAACATTATTAAGGGTTTCGTCATTTAGTAAGACTCACTTTCATCAATGTGTCATATCTGTGAGGATGTTATAAGATCGCTGTGATTTCCTTCCGAGTGCATTCATAAAAAGGCCACTGAGCTGGAATGTTATACCTTTCACAGAGCAGAAAATGGCTTTCCTATTTCTGAGCATGCATGGACATTGGCAGCACAGAAAATGAAAAGGTACAGGCTGACAGAGCTGCTGTCACACCTGCCAGGTGCTGTCACTCCACCTACAGCTATCTCATTTAGTCTTTTTTGGAAATATTTTATCCAAAAACATCTTGTGGCAGCTGCTCTAAAAAGCCCTCAGACAGGTTATATGTCCCCATTAGTATAAATATACAACATCAGTAAAGTACCATCAGGAGACAAAGTATGCATTCATCAATTTGCGCGTAGATGTTTAGCAGTGAAATTGGATGTAATTGAAAGAGAAATGTCAGAGGCAGAACTAGACAAACAGACTAACTTAGAAGAAGAGTGATGCATCCAATTTAAATACGCTGCTGCCAGACTGGAGAGTTAATAGTAAATTAAAGCTTCTAGACTTGCTTAGAAGTGGAAATGAATAATCACTGAGATTATATCATTTAAAAAGGGTTCATGAAACCTGAAAAGGATCCCATCTACTTCTACAAAGAATGCCCCAGAGGAGGACAAAGCCAACCCCCACCCCCTCCCAAAAAGGAACCGGAGACATTTATATGAAGAGGGACATCTTACGTTGTCAGAGGAATTAGATCTTCTTTGTTTTGTGGCAGGAGAAGTTGGCAGTTTCTGCTAAGAGAAAATTCAGGGTTTTTGTTTTGCCTTCCTCCTGTGTACCTACCTACAGCTAGTCTCTGGCAAAGGGGATTTTAATAAGCCTGCATTAGAAATCGGCCCCCTTCATAGCTGGTACACAAAACACATGTCAAATGTAAATGAAACATTTCAAATGGAAAATTGTACATGTCAAGTGTGAGAGCAATGTGTTTGTGATGACGAGATCATTGAAAAATACGCCGAGCTGAAAGGGATGAAGAATCAATCAGCCATCGGGGAAAAACCTGAAGATCACACTTTGCGCCGCGGTGTACAGCGTGTCGCTCTTTTACACTGCCTATTCAGTTATGTCCATGTTCACCACCGATCCTCAGCACCTCGGCGTAAAGCACACCTTGGTTCCAGCAGAGAAAAGAAGAACAAACAGAGCG
>JAOXYL010000050.1:13496609-13510272 GCA_028564955.1 Terapon puta | reverse complement strand
CAACATTTGTACTTTGGCAAAATGTGTCCATGACATGGTGTACTATCATTATAAATATGCACGTGTTTTATATAATAATGGTAGGAGAGACATCAGGTTCATCCAATTTTTTGTCTTTGGTCTGAACGATCTTTTAAATTGTTGAAGAAACTGTTGCAGTCTAACATTTCAAACACCTTTAAAAATCTTTTGCGTGAGTCAATAGTTACACAGCAACGGCTAAAGGTACACACGCTAACAATGCTTTCTCTTTCAAATAGGGTGCAACAAAACACTTACCTCGTCCCATTCTGAGGTGAAAGAGGGAGATTTTTCAAGCCTCTTCTTGCCAGTGCTACAGTTAGAAACAGACTCGCTACGGTTTCCCAGCCCTCCTTCCTCCTCACTAGGAGGCGACACAAGCAAGTCAGAGTCAGACTTGGAGAGGCTTCGCGCCAGCTTCAGGTCCCCAGGAGGTCGCATCCTGACGCCAGATACCGCCCCGGCTCCTGAGTCCCTGGGCTCCTTGTTCACAGTTGCATAAATCGCTTTTGGATCACAGTCTGTCAGGATGGCAGCCATGCTGGGACGGTTCGGCGGCGGCGCAGCTGCTGCTGCTGCTACTTCCCCTTTTGCTTTGGTGGATTTCCTTATATCCGGCTGGCCCTGGCCGGACGGTAGAACACCTGGAAGCCTGAAGGGCTCCTCGCGGCAGTCGAAGACGGGGGACGATCCGTGCAGGAGGCCGGTGAACTGCTCCGGGACACCTGCTCCCTGATCCTGGCTGACCTGGGAGTTATCTGGAGAGAAGAGAAAAGAGACGGGCAAAGTCAGCTGAAGAGAGCCGCTTGTGAGGGCTGGAAAGTGGACGTCTAAACTGAGGGGCAGATCCTCGGAGCAGGAGCTAATAAGAATCCGCCCACACGAGCCTAGAAACAGATCTGTAATTGTTTCCTACCAGGAGTGACGGAGAGAAAAAGAGGGAGAGAGGAGAGAAGGAGCGAGGCGAAGGCGTATGCTGGTTGGAGAAATAACAGAATTCCAAACCCAGCTTGCAGCCGTCTGACAACTATCTGCTGGTGCGTGACTGCCTGTATTTTGTAACAGGGAGTTGCAGATAGTCATCTTCGTGACCATCCTCACCTCACAGGCCCACTTGTTCATTTTCCCCAAAATGACACAGTGCTGAGAGTCCCCCCCCTCAAGCTACTGACTACATTCACATGTAAACACTCGCGTAACCACTCCAAACACGCCCGAGTAAACAACAGAAAATGAACAAGGTGTCTCTGAAATATCCCCAACAGGAGTGAAACTTACATTGGCTGCCTTCTTCAGTGAGAAAACAACTCCTTAATAAGAATGAACAGCAAGAGCAATTAAAAACAATTAGATTTTCCTCCTCCCTCTCTCTGAGGAATTAGTGCCACCTAAGCCTCTTTGCCACAATCAAATCAGCCGCGGGATGACACTGCCCGTTGTCGTCTACGCAGCGGCTTTAGAGAAATCACTAGTCTGTGTGGTTCTCCAGTCATCCTCCACTGCACTGCAGGGATGCGTGTTGTTGTCTGCCGTGTGACCAGCAGTCCTCTGTGTTTTCCGGCTTCTAATTCTAGACCCCTAATGGTGGCTCAGGAATGGAAATTTGAATCGCCCTATCCTGCAACAGCCAGACTCCTGATAATTAGCCCTGTGACACATGCTAAAGGAGTGTGCGTGTGTATGTGTGTTTGAGTGTTTGTGTGTGGGCCATCTCTGCCAGGGTGATAGGGTCAGGGTGTTTGGTGACAGGGAATCTAGGGCAGTGACACCACAGGAAAAAAAAAAAAGTAGTGACCTGTTGCAACACTTTGTTTGTCATTCACAGAAGAGTTTCGACAAAGGCACTGTTATCCGTACGTGCCCCAGTCTCTCGGCCAGCTGTTCAAAGGCTGAAAACATCAAAAGAGCAAGGCTGCGAGGGAGTCATATCTACAGAACACAAGTGGGAGGGAAGTATGCCGGTCCGGCTTCACCAAACTGCTCCATTACCGTTTCAGGGGGCAATTTGCAGGGAGGGGATGTGCCCAACAACGCCCATAACTCCCTTTTTCACAAGTTTCTAAACACTCAAACATTTAGGAAGAGTGTGCGTTTGTGTGTGTAATGAGGGGTGAGCGAGTGTACTGCGCACATATGTCAGGACCACAGCCAAACACCCACACTCTCCTTGGCAGCTCGGGAGTGTGAACGCCCTATGAGCACATCAGCGTGCTTCCAACAGTCTCACATGGTGTTAACCCTTGCAGACTGCAGCAATAGACCCCCATCCAGATCATACAGTTCTATGGTGGAAAATATGTACAGACAATATCTGATGTTATTGCTGGTCTTATATATGGATGAAGTCATAGCAGAGGTGGGACGTGTGTTTCGTTTGGCAACGACAGCTCCGTATCTTGCTAATGATGTCATGTTTGTTTTGCAGAGACTGCAGTGCTGGAGCTGGCTGTCACCCCGCCGTCCGCAGGGTTCAAAGTCAATTCCTACTCTGCACGCTCAAACGCTACACTGTTTTTATTGTAAGTACAAAAGCATTTTTAACTTGAAGCGTGCCCTGTAGAGAGTCAATAAGGAACTAAACACCATCGCATTGATATTTGAACGTTTACAGTAAAACACGTGAACAAATACGACTATGGACAGTGTCAGTCAACAAAGAAAATAAGCCCCTGTTTCATATTCAATAGCATAGGCACGATGGAAAAATATCATTAAAATGATGTAAAAGGCACTAAGTACATGAGTAAAACTAACTTAATCTTAATCACTAACAAACCAACAAACTGCATATTCAAACTTAAACAATGGTTGAGATCAATTTGGAGTCTGCAAGCTGTTGTAGCTGTTTTTTTTGGTAAAAAGAGGTGTTGATAGGTGTACACCTTTAGCCCCCTTGCACAAATCTTTGCAGTTCCCATACAAAAAATTCAAAGCTTTGGATGAACCATGAAGAGCTTTTTGCTTTGAGAAGGAACTGAAACTGTTAAGGCTGCACATCCAGGATGAAGAACAGAACACGACTTAAAAAAACTAAATGAGCAGCAAGTATTTAACACAGACAGACCAGAAAAAAAAACCTCAGTATTGCTGTTCATATAGTTTGGAAACCCTGTGTTCATTATTATCTGTGGAGAGTCACAAGGTGTAACTAGTCGTGAGATGTACCCATAGGAAACCCTATAAAACATGACACAAGAGGTGGAAATCTGTTGGGGAACACAATATTCCTGCTGAGAACAGCAGTGTGTTTGTGACAGATGATAAACACCTTGATATCGCTGACTGTGCATATATCTCCTCCACCTGCCCCAGAGCACCGAGGTCTGGTCTCTGGCTGCCCACGCAGGGGTTGGGGGAGGGGGTGAATCGGACATCTGATCTCCTCAATCATACTTAAAACCATATCCACATGAGCAGAAGCGAACACTTATGCTCGGCCAGCTGTCGGCATTTAAGTAAAACATAAAAGTGGGAACCACAACTCGCTGACCAACAGAAACAGAAAAGAGAAGAATAAAAAGTCTGAAAGTCTATAAACCAAAATTGTGGTTTTGCGGCTTTAAAAAGCGGAAAGAAGAGGAGAACTTAGGAGTCACTGAGGACAATATGCAACAGGGAAAAAGAAAAAAAAGCACGTGGCCCACTGTGCTTCAGGATATATTTGAAGAAGTGTTTTGCATTCTCCCCACCCCCCATAATATCAGGGTTTTAACAAAAGCTGTCAAACTGACTCACTTATTCGAAAGTCCTGTGGCAAACATGCTCCACGACTAAGAATGCTGCTTTTGTTGAACAATACATATCTATTTTAAATGTTTAAACTCATCAGTTAATCATGTGAGGGTAATTTCTTAGGTCCAGTAGTAAGATGTCAAGATGAGCTTTGTTATAAACTAAGATTAAATATCAGCTCTTGTCTGTAAAAAGAATGTGTCCATCGGCCATTGCCTAAAAAAGATGCTATGTATCAATATGAGGGTTGCAAAAAAATGGCATCAACAGTAAATGCTGAAACTCAGTGTTGAGTTTGTGTCCTTTCAGTTTTAACTATCACCATGAGATATTAAAAGAAACACATGCTCTAATTTCACATGTTTGATAAAATTGTTAAGTTGAGGTTGTTTCCTTTCCATCTATAAATGATTAAGGAACAAAATAACTTCGGGCTCCCACAAACACAGCAAGAAAAGAGTTAAATAGCTGGTGAACAACATAATCAATTCAGCTTGCCTACCGTCCTTCTTTCCACAGTTCCTTTGGAAACACGCTCCAAAGAAATAATTATTCAATAGACATATCTCCGCTCCATTCTTGACTGGATGACGTAGCATATCCAGCTTTAAGCGGGATGTGAATCTGAGATGGGAATGTCACAATCTGATCAAGAATTCTGCTTCATATTGGCAACGAAATGAGTCTTGCCCACTTGCCAGGGATTGTCAATCAGCCTGCTCCCCAGCAAGCCAAATCCGCTCTGCTGCTCGAGGATGCCAGTCATGCATTCCCTGGCAGCGCTAATCCAAGCCAGCCCATCTCGCCCCGCAAACTCAAAATGCATCTCTCCGGTTTCATTGACACGCTTGGCTTGTGTTTTTCTAGTCTGATGTGTCCAGTCCATCTTTTCCTCCCCCTGCAGCACTGCCAGCACCAGTTGTTGTTCCTTATTAGGTTACTAAAATCTGAGCAGGGTGGGTCAAACTCACCTCCCGGTGTCCGTTGGCTCGCCCGTCCAGGAGGGTGAAGAGAGTCTTTCGTCTTGCTTGGGGCTCTGAGGTCATTTGGGGCAGTGGGTTTACGCTAAAGTGGCAAAGAAAAGAGGAGAAAAGAGCTTATCCTCACCTACCAAACACTTCCTGCACTGCCAGACAATCATACAAGTGTCTGCAGTTAACTATTTACCTAATCTTGACATACAAGGAAAATGCTATCTAATTGATTGCCTTTGTGGGAGCATTGGTGGCAGGTTTACCTGAAGATTAGAGCAGAGAGGACACTATGCTGCTCATCTATTACTATTAGGCAGCTGAGGGGCAAAGCTAATCCAATAGGAAGCTGGAATAAAAGATGTGAGCAGATATTGTACGCAGCAGGCAGCAATAATAAAAGCTGCTAACTGGATGATAAATAGGAAAAAGGTTATAAAATATGTCAATAAAGCAGGCAGGTTTGCATAGACACCTGGCTATGAGGGCCAGTTTAAGACGATTCCTGGCTTCTGCTGACATATGACTCAATCTCTGACTGTGAGGAGGCCTTCATCTACATTATATAACCTGCTACGGTCATTTGGTCACGCTCCAGATACGCAGTTTAAACTGCAGCGGGGGATTTTGTTCGCAGACTGTCAAAATAAAATCTATGAGGCGTCTGTACGAAAGGATTTGGCAACTGGAAGGTGTTAAAACAATGAGACGAAATATTGCCAAATGACAAAGGAGGAGGAATGACAGGAAAAAAATGTATATTCACCTGAGGTAGGACGCTGTTGGAAGACTGTGTGGTGGTGTTCTCATCTGAGAAGACAGACAACAGAGTCAGGTGGTTTGGGCAGATGAAGGATCATCTGGGTCCATCCGGAGTTCAATTATTCAAGATATGTTCAGAGCTACAGACAGTGTACTGCCACTTCTGATTGTCAGGAGAACAAATTATATCAGAGAAAGAGATTAAGTAAAGAGTGATGTATAACGAAACCATGTATTATACAGTGCGACACATGAGGCTGTGAGTCAGACAGCCTTTAGATTAATCTCCCTGCCGTTTGCATAGCGATGGGTAAGCAGACGTGATGAAGCCATTTCAAAACAGACGAAAAACGAATCGTTTAACATTTCTGTCCAACTCAGGGCTGGAGGAAGCAAAACAGGAAAGAATCCCTTTTTTCTCTCTACTACCACCATTTGTCAACATGGGGGGAAAGGCACGATGACATCAGCGATTAAACTCCGACCCTCCAGCTCGGTGACGTTTTCTGATGGCGCGAGTGAAGCTGACTAAGGCGGAGGGCCCGAGGGGATGGTTTTAAAACATCTACATCAACAGCTAGGGATCCAAATGGCCTCCTAATTTAATCCCATTTAATCCAATTACATGCAGTGCCATTCATCAGCCGCAACTGAGGAGGGCCCGCTCGTGTACGGCGCACACACACAGCCACACACATACATATATACGCAGTCAAAGCAGGGGTCGACCATGCGTGGGTAGGGTCCCTCCCTGATTAGGATAGGAATGCATTCAGGTTCTGTTGTCAGACCGTGGAGTTTTTGAGAAGTATTTTGGAAAATGACCATGGCTCTCAACTCCCAACTGCTATAATCCTGTCAGGCATGAGGGGTCACTGATAAGAAAGGCAGCGAAGTGAGGGTGTGCAGTTTACCCGAGAGCATCTCTTAAAAACACAAACACGTAGACAAAGAAATAGGGGAAATGTACACTTTTCCCCAATTACTTCCTCCTGCAATTACCTTTATTGGATTGGGACTCCTGGCTGGGCGGAGGGACTTTGGTCTGTGCAGTCAGCAACAACTCATATGTGTGATCCTCCTCCTCCTCCACCTCCTTCGCTGGCTCGCCCCTCTCATCAATACTGCTGTTAGTGTATAAGGGCTGCGGGAAAAGAGAGGGAGGTGAAAAGGAAATGAAATGCACTGAGGACCTGAGGTGATTCGCCGTTGAGCATTCACCAAAGCCGGTTCTATTTCATTATCCAAAGATCTTAGAAAATAAACTGAAAACTGAAAATGTTTTAGTATATTAAAACCTTCCTGAAAGTTACTTCAACAATGTGTATTCTGTGGTCAGCCACAGTTGAGCGCAGGCAGGTGCTCTGATTTCGTCTTCTTTTTCCACTTCACTTCACCTGCTTTTACGCCCCCGCTGCCTGTATCCAATGCTGCACTCAGATGAATATTTATTAAGAAGTTGTTTGATTTGAGCAGCGGCCGTGAAGAGAGCAGTTGGGACAGGGGCCGTGGCTAAAAGGCATTCACTGGCAGATAATGTAATGTCAAAAAGGGGCTTCTGGAAAATGATTAACAACCATTTCACAACAACTAACTGTTAAAGGCAGTTGTACAGCCATGACTATGCTTCCCTGATTCTCAGTATATATGAGTCTCTGTAGTGTTTGATCGCTACATCTTTCTAGCATTATGATCTTAGCCTGTCACTTTTGAGCTCACCTCCTCTTCGTGACCAGGGCCAAGATGTGATGAGTGGGCCAGGCGATCTTTCTGTAAATGATCAGGAAGATAAGATGTCATGAATTAACTGTTAATAATTGGTCATTTATTATAAGAACTAAGTTAAGAAATTAAATTGCATAACCACTCTGTGCCACAAGAAGTGTAATGCTGGAGGGGTTTGAGGTCCAGTGATCTGTATAGAGGACCACTATCTCCCTCTAGTGGGAGTTCTGCATTTCATCTCCAACGACACCCTGTGACAAACTGACTGTGTTGCCCGCAGGTGTGTGTATGTTTGTGTGCGAGGGAGAGTTTCGGTTAAAAAAATTTTTAAAGAGAGCGACAGAAAGAGAGAGAGAGAAAAAAAAACTACTGCTGACCTTGCCAGCTTCACTATCTGGCCTCCCAGAGTCCCTGTCAGAGGACTTGCCGCTGGTGAGGCTGTCCAGAGAGTGGCAAGAAGTGGCTTCAAACAGAGCCTCGTACGGGCTCTCCTCCTCGGGCCCCGGGGCCAGCCCCGAGATTAACTCGCTCACTTTCTCCAGATCACCTAAAACACAAGTTAAAATGTAAAAGTGTGTTAAGATCTGATTGCATTTTTCCTGCTCTGTGCTTCCTGTTAAAAGCTGTAATATAACGGTTCAAACACTCTTATCTAACAATCGTCCGTGACATCTAACAGTCCTACCCTTTTTCCGTGGGCTGGGACTCTCCTGAGGTGGAGGGATTGGTGGAGGGGGAAGGTCAATGTCAGGGGGTTTCCCAGTCATGTGGCCTGCGACAGACAAACAGGAGATTGTATCAACTAATAAATGGGAAACAAAGAGGATACTTCCCACCACAATTCTGGTTTCACATTTGGGCTTCACCTAAGATGAGCGCTGCGATCTGTCTGCTCTTCTGTGAGGGCATGTCCTTGACAGTGTCCAGCGCTGTCAGGCCCTTCTGGTCGACTATGTTCACATCGATACCTGATGGATGACAGCAGTCGGTGCAGGAGGTCAGTCAAATGTTATGTGAGGTAAAAGTGACGTCACAGGCTTGGACTTGATTAAGAGCAAAGGATGCCAGATTTGTTCTAAAGTCTGACCTGCACTGAGGAGTTTCTGCACCACATCCGTCTTCCCAAACAAGGCGGCTTCGTGAAGGGCGCTGCCTTTCTCCGTCTAAGCAGAAAAAGAAAGCAGAAGCATAAAGAGCCAGAGGCAGAGAGAGAATAGAGAATATGATTATTATGAAAATCAAAGCTCATGTTTATTTCCTTCTACTGCTGTCAGATGAATCAGACTTAGGTAAACCCGTAGTAGTCCTGTTCTAGCACCAACATTTGAGGAAGATACATAGTGTTTGGCAACCACCATATTCATGCCTTCTACCCTGTACACTTCTCTACTGGCGATTATGTGGTTGAGGAATCAAAGTGCATCATTTTCCAGCTCACAAGGCCATGCTAATTGAAACCTGCAGGATGCAAAACCCTAAAGGACACTGGATAGACCCCCCATCCCTGATTCAGAGGAAAGAGGGGCAGAGTAAAGGGAAAAGCATTTCCAGACAGATGGATGGCACAGTTTGGTTCAGAGTCAGAGCCACGGGGCCCACCAGGGGGAGCAAGGCCAGCTCTGCTTTGATACCGCAGCAGTTCCTTTTGCTAACTGAGAGCTTAAGAGTTCTACATTTAATCTCATAGCTTTGGTGGGAAGTAGCAGGAGGAAGTGCTGCAAGAAGAGATTAAGTTACCCAACGTGATTTGGGCCATGACAGCATATTAGGAAACCCTTGCAAACTGAAGCTTTCAAGTTAACCCATGCACATATGAAGACAAAAAAAAAAAAAAAAAAGAACGCACCTCATAGTTGATGTCCATGCCGGCATCCAGCAGCACCTCCACCACAGACAGGTGTCCGTTCCGAGAGGCCAGATGCAGTGGCGTGTGTTTCTTGGTGTTGCAGCTGAGCAGGTTGGGGTGGGCGCTGAGCAGCAGCTTGACTACTTCCAGGCGACCGTACAGCGCAGCCAGGTCGAGGGGAGTTTCGAACTTGTTGTTCCTCATGGTGGGGTCTGTCAGCTCCTCCAGCAGCAGCCGCACCACCTGGGAGTGGCCATACTGGGCGGCACAGTGCAGCGGCGTCTCGTTGTCGTTGTTCTGTTGGAGGCCGAGGCACGGGTGAGAGGTGGCACAGGAAAAAACGGTGACATAGGCATGCAGAGGAAACAAAGCGACAAACACATGTCATAAAGGAGATCGGGAGACAAGTGACATTGGCTGAATCTGGTTTGTTAATGAGTCAGAAGAGAGTGGTGAAGTCGTTGTGAGGTTAAACCAATCAGTGCAGAGAAGCCCGCCACAGGAGTAGATTAAAAAGGTCTTGAAAAGGCACCAACCATGATAAAGCACATAGTGACGCCTGAGGGGGAATATCTGGCAGAGTGGGGAGGGGGTGCGCCAGGGTGGAGAACTGGCAGACATACATGGACTAATTAGGACAGGTGTTGGGGATGGCACTGAGCACCAGGGGCAGCGGGGAGCTGGCAGCGGGGCAGTGGCACCGAGACAGGTGGGGAATTAGAGACACTGACCACTTGGACAAGAGGTCAGAATTTTTAGAGCTGCACACAGCGAGGCCCATTAGTTTTGTTCTGTCACCTCAATGAGGCCTCTGCTCAGACATCAGAGAGCACCAAAAAAAACAACCATGGGTGTTTTAGACATCAAACAATCGAGGGGAAGAGATGAGTGTAGCATTTGCACATGCATTGCATAATGACTATTTACAGTGAGATACTGTGCTGTACTGGAGAAAACCAGTATTTTTAAATTTAAGAATGTCATTTGACATTAAAGTTATAGTAGGTACCTCTTGTAAAAATTAAATAAATCGAAATTGCTAAAATTGTCACTATGTCCTGACAGGAGTACATGAGACGGATCTGTAAAAGAAAAGCAGGCTCCTTTGGCCTGACAGAGTGTCAATCATTGCGTGTGCTAACTGCTGTATCTTTAGCGAATGAACGCAACTCAGTGACTGGCCTGTTCATCCCTCTTTTGCCAACATGACAAATATAAGAAAACAGAAGAAGACTGATAAAAAAGAGAAAGCTAAAAATAAAGAGCTACATGAAAGGACTCTGAGGGGAGGGACAATGGAACATTTTATTCTGGAAATAGCACTGATTAATTTTCTTTTAATTGCTGAACTGATTAATCAACTAATTGCTTCAGCGCTAAAATACAACATATGCTAATGTCATACTAAGTGGTCATGGTAACTACCTGTAAGACTGTAAAGAGCAGTGTAAACTCATATTTCAGAACCTCAATGACTCACCAGAACTGGAAGAAAATAGTGAGGAGAGAACTGCCAGTAAAGTACTGGTGTCTTTCATGTTAAAAATGTTCACATCAAGCTGATTTATTCTGTGCAGAGGTGAAAATGATCGCATGTTCGATCACAGGTATTCAAAAAAAAAAAAAATCAGCAGTAAAAGCCAGCTCACTGAGTGGTGCTTATAGGATCGAATGACATGCATGCAGCAACAGGATCAATGTCTAATAGGCCTGAGAACCTCCAGCACCCTCAATGATATCTGTTATGATCGGCCAGCAGGGGGCAAACTGAGACGATGGCGTGGGAATACTCTCTTGACCAATTCAATCAGCTGACGCACAATGACAACACAGATACTCATTAGGACTATGCTGCTCACTTGTATCTGGTAATATGTAGCAATATGTGCAGTCGCAAGGAAAAAAAAAGACACTGCCTATCTTATATTAGCAGTTATGAGAGCGGCAGGGTGGAAACGCTCTCAATCTCTCAAGGTGTGACAGAATTGCAAACATGTAATTGTTGGCAATCTGAAAACAAAGCCTGCAGAACCCAACGGCTCTTTGGCTCCGTTCGCATATTGTGCTTAGGCGGGTGTGGCAGATAACGCCGGCTATTGTGGGACCACATGCTCTGAGAGTCGGTCATTCCAGGCACACAGAGCCACCTACAAAAGGGCCGACAGCTGGCGTGAGAAGCCCCCACATGGACATGCGCGATGCCAGTTTGGGTGACTCCCAGAGGAAAATGCCAGCTGTGCCACTGAAGATGGGATATCGTGCAGAGAGGGAGGCATTGGGAGGGGCAACAGGGCAGCTTCAGACAGGTGTCAGTCAACCCCGTCAATGAGACATTCACACAGACCTGGCGCCAGATGGGATCAGCAGGTATCTCCTTCATTGTTAGAGAGAGAGAGTGGGATTGAGAGAAAAAGAGAGTGAGTATTGTACTACACTGGCAAAGCAGGTCACAGCTTGAGCAGGCAGAGAGGAGGTGGGGCTTAGTGAAACAAAACGACACCTGCCTATCAAAAGAGGGGGCACAGAGGCTGGCTGAGGGAGAGGGGAAAAAAACATCCACACACAGTCTTGTGTTGGGGGAACTTAACAGAACAAAACAAATGAAAAAAAAAGGGGGTTTAAAGCAGCTTTTCTCTGAGAAGTAAACCCAAGCGACCTCGGTTTCACTGTCTGGGTGATTTGGGATTCTCCTTTCTGCAATATTCTCTTTGGCCTAAAAACAAACTCACATGTGTGCACGCTTGCAGAGGGACGGACGGACGGGCTGTGCATCAAAAGAGCACGCCGGCTTTCATCTGTGATGCACCATCAAGCATTTGACACGGCTTTTTAGAGAGATTTACTGTGTGTATTTAGATGACTTCAGCAGGCAAACACACGCGCTGTGATTACATCAGCGTGACTCACTTCTTCTGATATGCAGGTCAGCCGCTTCAGTGGTAATCCAAAGAAAATTTTGCACAAACAGATTTACACAAAAAAGACCAAAACAACAACTGTATATTGCTAATAAAAGAAACAGGAGTGTGAAAATAGACAACCAGTGCCCTGATAAATCGAACTTCAGCACTCATGTTGTGACCAAATGTCTCCCCCTGCCAGTGTGGCGGTCAACGCTCTGTAGCTTTAGTGCCAGCCAGCACCTGGTTGTATTAAACATGGCTGACCAGCCACTTGACTCACTGATAAGAAATGAGCGGGGATGAGAAAATGTGCCTCTCCAGGAAACCACCTCCACCACATGTGTTTTGACTGTGGTTCGTCTTTTGATTTCAGTTTTTTTTTAAATAATGCACCTACTGGGCTAGGGAACTTTTACTCTGTCTCATTTCAGTGATTTTTGTGGAGAACATACAGTATTTAGTGAAAATTGTTGAGACAAATGCTCCAATATGTTGGTCAAACATGCAATACATTATCATGTACAGTACATACTATATTTAGGTGCGGCTACATACACAAACCAACTAGAAAAATCCACAAAAAGGAAGTCCCATTTGCATGATATGCCAGATACACTGCTGAGTAACTGCCATGTCAGCACACATAAATAGAAAAAAATTTGTGTGTGCCGCCTGCAAATGTCAGATTTCATAAACATTTGTGCTGATTTTATTCATTGAAAGCTCCTGTGAAATCATGATAATGGATATAGAAGCCGCAACTTGAAAAACAACAAGTTTAAAATCAATCCAGATCACAGCTCCTGCAAGCTCAGGGGCCGCACTGTTTGATGTTCACATACAAGACTTCAAAACAAAAACAGTCATTTAAGTGATTAACGAAAGAGCAAACATAGTATAAGGGAAAGTAGAAATGAGGAGAACGGATTGAAACTAGACCAGTAGCCCTGCAGAAAATAAAATATCCTGTTTCGAAACACTGTTAGACTAAATTAATTCTAGAGTTTCCGCAAAACACTTGTATATTCTTATACAGGAGGAACTCCATGAGTTCCAGCAACTCTATAAAAGAACAGGACCAGCCTCATCTCCTCTGCACCACCACAGGCCACGTGAGCAGTCAAACAATCATGTACTAACAAGACAGAGCTCTGAAGGCTATTACACAAAATGGCAGCGCCGCTATCAGCCTTGCTCGGAGAGAGATTAGAATTCATACAAGCGCAGCCAAGACTTCCTGGACAGTACATGTATTTTATGAAAATCCTGCACCACAGAGAGCACAAAACCTCATCCTGATTTAGGCCTCGGCACTCGTCAAGCAAGCAGAGATTAAGATCTCCGCTGGTGTCGGTTGCTGATTGATAAACCCTGCCCTAACCAGGAACATCTGGAGATACACATTATTTTGATGCTGCAGAATAATGTGAAAGGGAGGAAGAAAAAAAAAAAAGAGGCACACGGTGACGGGGAGAACAGAGGATGTTATGATTCCCACAACCTGGGGCTGGGAGATGGTAACACACTTTGACTAGCGACCTCTGTCACGTGACGTGCCGGGCTGGCAGCGGAGCGAGGCAGCGGTTACGTCACCCTCGCCCCTGGTGGTGGTTGTAGTAGTGGTGGTGGGTGGCGGTGGTAGTGGAGGGGTGGGCTGAGCAGCTGTTGCCGCTAGTGTGCCAAGGGGCTGCCCATGCTTGCTG
>JAOXYL010000050.1:13481661-13496509 GCA_028564955.1 Terapon puta | reverse complement strand
ATACATTAATAATCCCTCTATCTACTTACAACTACATTATAGCGTATTATAAACTATATTACATAATACAGGAAAAACAGACTACCTTTGATTATTAATTAGGTGGGTGGCAGGAGGATATGCTGCTTGTTTCAGCTTCCTAATGTAACGTTTTTCTGCTTCTCTCTTTTTTGCACTATTTTAAAGTATTTGGGTTAAAGACCACTGACTGGACAAAATGGGCTACTTTACTACTTCCTGACATTTCATAAAAAAAGATTAAACAATAATGCAAGTCATTGTTGCAGCCCTAGTTTTTTTCCTCCATTCGTCAAGAGCCCTCTAAATACTTTAATACTTTAAGTGTTCTTTCCATTGAATGCACAGCGACAATAATATAAACTGACTTTAACAGTGGATTTGTATTTGGACACTGTCACGCATTCCAGGGTAAACAGGCCTTGCAGTCCTGTAATGAGATGAATGTCTAGATGGATTCCTGCCATAGATTGTATTTCTCTTCACAGTGGACTTTTTCTCTCTTTCACGGGATGATTATTTTCCCCCTTCATATTCCACTTGATTAAATGGGACACACTTTCCAAACACAACCATCCTAAAAGCCTTTAAGAGCTTAGATACCATCTCTGCTTTGAAACTCTCCTTTTCTATTAACAAATGGCTCCAACTGCCGTGGAGGACACGCCCTGAAACTTGCAAATGAGAATGCATGACAATGGAGAAATGTGTTAAATAACAACACGTCCCCCTCAAGTGCTTGTTAAATGTGCTTCAACCGTTTCTTGGCACGACGGAGACGGGGAGAAGTCCTGGAGGACGAGCATGGAGCAGAAGGTAAAGGGAGGGAGGGGGTGATGAGGGAAGAGCTGGACACTGAAGTGACAGACAGAGGGGATAAATGAGCCTGCTGGCAGACTGGGAGCGTTGTGCCTGGAGGAAGGAGGGGAAACTCTGCTCCACTGATAATGATGTGACCAAGTCCGAAGAAATTACTCCTGCGGTTGCCGTCAGAAACTTGTCCTATGATGCACACACAGAGCCTGACAGGAAGACATACGATCCTCTCCCAATCCGAACATCGGCATATATCCGCCAAAAGCCAAAATATTTAGCCATTATTTTTATCACCTATTTTTATCAACTATCTGTTTTATCCTGTTTGAAGTGGTCCATGATAACGTACACATTAATGGCAGAGCGCCTGAACATCTGAGCCTGGGTCAGAGGAACTCATCTAAACACATATTGTATTAGACATGTGACCTACATAAGAAGATGAAGCCTGGGTGAAAGGTAGCGTGATGCAAGCCTGGGCAGACCAAAGGCTAGAACTTATTATGGGTTAATACACAGCATCTATGGTAATTAACAAAAAAAGAGGTCAATGAATACATTCATTAGAATGGTCTCTACAGAAGCCAGGGGTCCAGTACAATTTTGGTTGAATAAAGCAGTTTTATCACATTAACTTTCTCATGCCATTTTATTACACTATTTCAAACTTTAATTTTATATGTATTGGTAAATGTTTTGCTTAAGTCCTCTGTGGAAATGCAACCAGAGAATGAAAGACTAATATTAATATATTTAGAGCTGAAACTATCCATCTGTGTCTATAAACTCTCTCTTATTGAATCAATTACATGAACAACAGAAAATGTCTGAAAACTGACATTTGACGGACGGATTTGGTTCAGGGCTCTAAAGTCTGAAGGGAAATCGATCATTTTGGGGCAGGGTTGCTAGTGGTCAGCTAAAAACAACAATAAATTAACCTTTACAAATCTGCTAATTAACTAATCATTGCAACTCCAGTGTCTACAGCCGGGTCCTGTGGCCTGTGTCCTGGTCCTGTGGCATCTCAAACATCAAAGCGTCCTCCAACCCACCCAGGACTCTATCAGTGGGAGACAGCGCCGAGGTAAAATGAATAAACATTAGTCTGGCTGGCCTTCTGGACCAGGATGACAGAGAATTGGACCCAATCCAGGCTGATTCCTTGAGTGTCCCTGAAAAAGGATGACTGAAGCACCAACCCCAAAGACTTGGACCCCCTTCTCCTTTAAACCTCATCACACACCTTTCATGTCTGTCTAGCTCACTCCACTGCCACATCTCTCCACTGGGTCACTCACCACCGCTGTACGACCAATAAGCCGTGGCACGGTTACTATGACAACGTCCCACCTCTTCCTCTCCTCGGCAACGTGAGCTTTCAAGCACAAACAGGGAGGTGGGGTGAAGAGGAGGAGGGGCAAATACACCCATTTACACACTTGCACAGACGAGCATGGCATGGAAATCTCTCTTTGATGCTGATGCAAAGAGACTGGTACACTGAAAACCATCCTCCTCCTCCTCCTCAAGAGATGGCTCTCTGGTCCTGGAGTGTGATGAGAGGGGAGGCAGGACGCACCCCGCCTACTCGGTCACATGAAGCCATCAACCATGACCACAACCAAAGCCAAGTGCATCCATGTTTCTGATTTATTCATAACAGGGCTTCAATTATTCAGGATCATGACCAGGTAGTGGTCCCTAAACTGTCCCGAAAGTGTTCACGTTAAAACATCCTTAATCTCAGCAGGCTGAAAGACTTGATGTTAAATTGAAAAGAAAGCAAGACAACCACTGCAGGAAAATTCACACTCCGATATATGGCAGCATTAAAGAAAGCCAGCCTTCCCGTCCAAACGCTAAGAAGATTAGTCCAGGGGCAATGTGACAATGTTCAAAAATAGTGAACAGCTTTATCTACAGGCCTGGGTGGGTTTTCAGCTCCGCCTGCTCAAAATGCAATCATGGACTGACATGCTCGCACCGCTCTGGCTGTGAGGGCGACCCTGTCGGCTACGCGGCGTCTCCTCATGCAGACAGGCTGTGATTGGGACTTCCCTGGGTAGCTGGATACAATGAGGGCGGTGCTCAAACTGAAATGTACAGAAGCCTGATGGAATCCTGCGCTGTATGTACTTAACGTAAGCCACATAAATGAGAGATGAGCAAAGGTTGAGCTCGTCTAACCTCGCCTGTTCCCGTTATACTGTCAATAACAAAAATCCTTTTATCATTTACACTGCCACTTCCTATAGACACTGACTAAACCATTGCGTGTGTATCTAGAAAACAAAAAAAGAGATCAATGAATGTATTGAATAGCACATTGTCAGGGAATTATTGGCTAAATTAATATTCAAAGCTTCTGCTGAAGTTCTAATACATCTTCTGACACAGACTCACATTCAAACTCTAGCCAGATGGAGGAACAAATTAGTTTAGTGCTCACAACATTAAAGCACACAGGATGTTGTCAGTGTAGCAAAATGTATAAATATGTCGGCAAAGAACATTTTTTTGTTTACAATTCCTTTTTTTCCTGTGTGTTATAATAAATGGAATATTTGGATTTTTGTCAAAATGCATCAGATTGGATTGAGGTAACTTGTGTTTGCCATTTGTCATGTTTTTTTTTTGTTTTTTTTTACAGTGTATATTAGTAATATGGTAAATGAATTAAATGAAAATAACCATTAGCTGCAGCACATCACAACTCATTGATTTGTCACCCTAAACCACACAATTCGGCAGCCGATATTACAGAATACTTCCTGTCAGCTACTCCATTTGTCAATTTCCCATTGTTGATTTCTTTAATACTGTACTTGTTGTTGTGGCTTTAATTAATAGTGTGGTTTGCATCAGTCAATATTTAGTTCTTCTGCTATGGTGTACAACAGTACAACTGCACAGCTTTAAGGCTGATTATTATATATATTTTCATATCAAATGTACAGTTTTTGTTAAACAAAACAGCACTGTGTCAAGAACAAACAGAATACTTGCTGTGGTGGAGGGCATGCTGTAGTTAAATGTCACTTGTGTTAAACATAACATCTTAATAAAGTTGAAGATCACAGTCGTAAAGTAGAGAGCCGGAGGACAGGCGTCTACTGATAGAGAAATTAAAAGCTCCCCCATATCTCTGCAGCAGAGGGGCCCTGCAAGGAGAAAGCAGCAAACCAAACCCAAGCACAGCAAGCCAACACAGCAGTTAAGGAAAGGAGCACTTGAAAAGGAAATGTTGTTTCGGCAGCACTGTGTACACACCTTGGCATTAATATAGGGGTCAAAGGGCCCACAGCGTTTGAACTCTTTATGGTCTACAGAGCTCTGGGAGGGAGGAAGAGAAGATAGGCTGATGGTTTTGGTTCAGACAAGCAATGAACAAATGACTGATGATCACAAATGAGTCAGACTAAATAAAGAGGAGAGAAAAAAAATCAGGTTTGAGTTAATAAACAATCAGATGTCATGAACAGGCAGGGAGAAATGACACACCGTGAGACTAATTTACTTCTGGTTTTGCTTTATCTGAGGGTGGCTTGTTTGTCATGTGTCAGACTACATTCGCGGGGCTCACAGTGGGTCATTTCTCCTCGTCTCAAACAGAACAGGACAGGCCAGAGATGGTGCCGGTCTGTGCAGTAAGCAACCAAACAAAATATGAAACACATGAGTTGAAACAGTTAAAATGGTTAGGGCAAACAACAAGCATGTCTCACACTGGCACGGCGTCAAAGCACTTCAAGTATCACAGTAGAAGTCAGACTCATGATGCGCTGATGTTAATGAACTCGGCTCACGATCGCTTTGGCATTCATGTTGCTTTGATGGCGTAAGCAGCATGCCGTGCTGAAGTAGAATTTGAAATATCTCTACATGGCATTTTGTTGCTAAACGTGACCTTCTTGTCAAGTGGAAAAAAGATCAACTTCCTATCTGTAATCTCGAAACTACTAGCTCAACAAATGTGCCGAAAGGCAAAGTGTTTGGGGGTTAATAGATACACTTTCTTTCCTGAGAGAACTAAAAAGCTACTGCTGTGGTTCTGTCTTCTGCCGTCACAAACTGAACTGATTCAGGAACAAATCGATTATAGTACTGACAAACTTTCACATGATGTTATCAGCGTGCTAAATGCATCTGAAAAACCAAGACTGGAAACTCAAGAGTCACAAACAAGAAGCAAAACACACACAAGCATAAGAAAAATGACTAGCACCACACCTGCTCATTGATTCTGGGGTGAGAGGGTCCTTGGTGAATGAGCAGTTTGACGATATGTTCATCTCCCTTCCACGCGGCCAGATGGAGAGGGTAACAGCCCTTGTTGTCAGCGATGTTGGTCAAGGCCTCGTTTCGTAGCAGTGCCTCCACCACCTCGCTGTGTGTGAAAGAATGGGACAGAACAGGTCAGAAAAGGCCAACAGCATATAACTGCACTAAGAAATACACGCGGTCTTAAGTAAATGGCCAATCAATAGCTTTATCCTCCCTGTGGGACAATTATCTGGGAGGGCTGAGCTCATTTAATGTGGCGGAAGAACAGGGGAGCTAAAACTGGCTCCGAAACAACCTACCTGTGTCCATTTAGGGCGGCATGGTGGAGAGGGGAGTATCCAGTGCTGTCCACACAATTCACATTGGGGCCCCTCCAGATACTGTTGAGAGCAGAAAAGGATTGTTAGGTGGAAACACAACACATGTACACCAAACAAACAGTGCCCATCCCTCGGTAAAGTCCCCAGCCGTGGGTGTGTTCGTGTTCTGATTGCTATCTCAGGGCCCCAGTCTCTCACAGCAGCCAATTCACATCACTGTTCAACCCCACCTATACACAGGTTGAGGGGGGGGGACTGAAGTCACACGGGCTGGCAGTGGCCACAGGAATGAGAAGCAACACTTTCAACACAGAACAGCGGCTAAGATGAGCTAATTGTATCTCATTTACAGTACCAGTACCTCTGTGCAGCCTCGGCCTGATTATACTCGGCCGAGTCCTGAAGTAGAATAGGCTTTTGTTATGCAGTGCAAGTAACAACAAACAAAGCACTGGGATGGAGCCCAAAAAAAGCACTGAAAGGGGTAAAGTGTAAAGCTAGTCTGGCACTCTCATTCACTTGAGCTGAACTCAGCTTTCCACTCAGATTGGTTTGTTTCTTTTAATTTCCAAAGAGCAATGTGGTGGTGAGGATGACAGAGAAGGAGGAGGGAAGGGAGGAGGAGGGGGGTTAAGCGAGATGGAGGGAGTCATTTAAGAAGCTAAAGGATGTCTGGTGAGAAGGAGTGCCAGGGCTTGGGATGCGAGGCTCTCTGAAAAGACCTTCGCACATCCTAAATAAATCATGCGACGAGGAAATCCCAGCACTAGTGAACCAAATATCTAAGGCCAGAGTCATTCGCAAAACAGAAAGAGAATGTGAGAAAAACCGCCAGGCCTCAGAGAGAATCAATCATGAATGGGAGAGAGATTTAACAGCCTTTTTAAACTATTTACTTAGCTTTTGATCCATTATAGAAAACAGTCTCAGAACTGGCTTCATGCATTAAGACTGGATGACTTGGATAACGTTGGTGCGAGCAAGTCATTTCTATGAATAAAGTCTTTTGAGAGAACTCGACCTGGAAACAGAGCAGCAGCCGAGGCTATGTGCAAATCTTTTAAGGGTAGAAAGAAAAGAAAGAAAAAAAAAAACAAAAAAAACAATCAACCCCAGGAGTAGATTGGTGATCAAATCAGAGTGTAGAAGGTGTGGCGACGGGGCGCTCTGCCTCCTTACACCAGCCTCAATGCTACTGTGCGACTTTGCTTCACACACGCGGCTCGTTTTTTGTCGCAGTAATGGCTGTTTTGCCCCCTTAAAATACATCTCCCATAATAGCTCTCAGAGCAGCCTGCAATTACACAGTCAGAGCCGTCTCATTAAATAAGTGTCTTGGAGGGCTATGTAGCCTGCAGAACAATGGTTCCGACAGAGTTCAGACACACAGGGATGCACCACTCGGCAAGTCATAACCTAAGCCGTTTATTTCTTACAACTGGCCCTCTGGGTCTCATTTTACCAAGTAAGGAAGCCATGAAGGCACAGGGACATCAAAAGCAGGGTGAGCAAAGAGGAAATGCACAAGCAGGAAGATGTGGTGGGAGGAAATGCTGTGGATTGATAAATTTCTGCTAGAGCGGAGGGAAGAAATGTGCCAGCTGCGATTATTAGTTCTTAAGGCATCGCATTCACGAGCACACGCGCACATCCTCTCCCTTCCCTTCAGAACCAGAAGACCAAACGTGTAAGTCGGGAGCACGGCAGCAGTGTCTCGTGCATGGCCGCTGAACACATCAAAAGGGAAAAGTGAGACAGAAGCGGACCTCTAGTTGCTGTCCTAGATAAAGAGTTATGTAACGGCTTACAGCAAAAACCCCTATAAACAAATTAACATAAACATGAACAGAGCAGGGACTGCAACTGGAGAATGCAACAAATTCAGGCACGGGGCAGTAACCGCTGCTGGAGTGATGGAAGAAGGCATGCCACGGGTTTGGAAACATAATTAACATGACTTTGCGATTCCACTGCACTGACTGTCGCGTCCGACAAGTGAACAACCGGACATTTACTTTTTGTTGTGTCATGTGTGCAGTAAGTTCAAGTCCGGACTTTTAAAATAAACAACTCTTAGGTATTAAAAAACAAGTTGTATGTATTGTGAGGAATATTAATTTCCCATTTCATATTCAGAGTCATCAACTCTTAAAAAAAAGAAAAAAAATCTAGAAAATGGCACAATGGCAACATTTGTGATGCCTTTGCACATTTGGTCCTCCTCTGCAATCATGACTGATGTGCCATTGCCAAAAGTCCAGAAATGCAAACATTGTGTCACGTCAGCCACATGACCAAAAAAAGTGGTGTAATGATGAGATGAATGTGATGTACAATGTCACTCTCTGGTTCCCATTTCCATAATGTTACAGCTCCGATCAGACACCCTGGGTGTTAATTAACATCAACATTAAAACGAGGAACTGAAAATGTCTGCTCGCTGCATTTCTTCACTGTCACAGTCTTTATAATGCAGGGCTGCCTGTAGTAGCAGCTTTAAGTGCAGTCCAAGTGTTACGTCCTCAGAGCGCTTTTGGCAGTATGGCACTCAAGGGCATGAGTCAGAGTGGTGCTCGACAATCCACTTCATCCTCTTACTACGGCTCACAACCAACCTAACTGAGGGACGGGGCTTAGGCCCATAGCAGGGCAATGGGCAAAACAGAGTTGATTTGGTTTGGGAGGGGGCACATTCATGTGAACTGACTGAGGAATTCCTGTTTGAAAGGCTGAGCTAATCCTTAATTTCCCTCAGGGAATATCAGCGGGATGAAGCTGGAGTTTGAAAAAGATTCTGGGGGGGCCGTGATTCTGTGTTGTACAATGCCTGGCCAGTACGAGAGGAGGAGGGATAATAACATTTCCCCGCTATTCTCTGCATTTGTCTGTTGATGCTAGTCACACATACTGAAGGCATGTAAGAAAGATTTCCAAAATATGTGAGCTTAAACATTAATCTCCACAGTGTTTTATTCTGATGTCCAAATGTCATGGAGCTTAATGCAAAAACAGAAGACACTGGAATTTAGTCTTCAGCCTCGATCCTCACACTAAGCGACTAAACCCACATAAGATAACATGATGTGTTTGAATTGATCTGCCAGTTCAATTAAAACAGATTGGCATTGATATCTGATCCATATTCGCTCAGCAAGTAGGAAAACAGGGAGATATCATACTTTAAATCATATTAAAAATACTAATACATTATTAAGCTAGTTATTATGATCAGGACTAACCAGAATGACTAGTTTCATTGCCTTGCAGGGCCTCGTCATCAACAGGTAGGTTAATTCAACAGCAGCAGGTACTCAGAGTCAACATTTCTATTTTGCCAGCTTTCTCCTATATTTCCCGGTGGAACCAAAATCATGACGCATAAGTACATATTTATTTATGAGAGGCCTGGGGAGTAGCCAAGGCAAAATTCACTCTTAGGTTTAAGCAAATAAGAACCCAGGTGAGTGTGAACCCGGTGTCAAATAAACAGATTTGTCCTCCGGCCTATTAGCGGTGTGACCACACTGCCAGGGATTAGTCCAGCCCGGGGCAGTGAGCCCAGTGGTGACTGGCGTATGTCAGCCACTGTCAGAGAAATTGGGCTTAATTATGCATACTGCTGGCGGGGGCTGGAACCAGATGCCTCGCAGCTAAACAGCCAACATGAACGACTTCTCTTCGGCAAAAAGAGACTGAAGTACCTGCCAGAGTCCTCCAGGCCCGCTGAGGAATACTCTCCCCGACTTAATGAGCTAAATTCTGTCAAGACACCACGATGGGAGCAGAGAACTACGACGCATTAAGTAGTGCACGCTCATCATGAAGGTTGTTACAGACCAGACTGGAGTGGTATTACAAAATGGGTGGCACAAGGAAACAAATTAAGCAACAAAGGTATGACACATACATGACAAGGCTTCAGTGAAGCTGTGACTAACATGAAAACTACTTCATAAGACAGTTTGATGATCACATGGTTGATGATTTTCCAGGACTGATGAACCAGTGTTCCATTTGGGTGGTACAACTGTTGATTATGATCAATGAAATCTAGTGTCTAAATTCTGTTAGCATGGCTTTTGAATTTCACAAACAGCATCACAACGCTAATGCACTTTTGTTCAGCAGGGTTACTTGTGATGTTAGTTAAGGGTGAGAGTGGCAAAAAATGGCTTAGGGCTGGATTGACACTTATCTTTTTTTAGAAATACATGTGCCATGATAAGTATTTAAACAAGACTTTCATTTTGCTTTGTGCTACAGTGAACTGATCCAGTGAAAAAAGGAACAGAAAGTATTGAAATGAGGACAGCGATATGGCAGCTAATTTAGCAGTTCTATGTAGTGCGCAGCCTTAAGAAAGCCTGATTGAGTCTTCATGGCTCATAAAAACACTGTAGTGAGAATTTCACACAGTGACTGTGTTGCGGCAGGAGGTGTGAACGTGGTGCAGACTATGACCAGAACGGTGGAATGGGCTCTGGCAGAGACAAAATGATGGGCATGAAAAACACAGGTGGCGGGCTGAAAAGGAGGGAAGAATATAGAGGAAAAAAAAAACACAGCCTGTCTTCCAACAAGCTGCCATTGTCCACACCGACTTCACAACAGATGCCAACGCACAACGACACAGATCTCACTGCTTCACACCGGCATCACTTAAGCATTCAGCTTGAAACAACAAGCCGACGTTCAGTTTTAACTACAATCTTGTCGGACAGATGAGCAGTTATTTTCAATCATGCTGAAACCATGCTTCCTGAAATAGTGCCCAACATAAGTCTGGCCTAGTTTGTCTAGTTGGAAAATTGAACACATCTCAGTTTCCTCACAAAATTAATCAGCAAAATCATTTCTTCAATTGTTTCATTTCTGCGAGCACAAGGCTTCTCTCTCTTACACCTTATTCTTGATACGTGTCTGAAAGTAGGTGTGTTTCACAGTTGTTGGCTACAGCCAATCTGTTTAGTCATGCTGCTGCTAATCCAGTCCAGGACACTTTGTAATGTTTCTTTTATATGGTTTGCACACGAATCAAAGCGAAAAGGGGGAATTACACATTTTAAGATCCAGGCTAATTTGTTTCCTGTGTGAGCGTATTGAGGGCAGCGCCATAACTCTGGCTCCAACTACAACATGTTTGAAGTCTGGAGGTGGAGTGGAGGTTGGCATGGGCCCAGCAGGTGGCCTAGAAGACTGCTGAGAGCAGCAGAGTGGGAGAGGGAGAGGGAGACGCCAGACAGATGAAAACATCTGGGTTGCGGGCTGCTAGCAGCTGGCTAACACACGTGTAGGATTGCACAGGTTCGAGGGGGAGCGTCTGACGTCTGCGGTCGTTGCGGTACCTGTCTCTACAAATGGGCTCAGAAACATTTACACGAGATACCACACTGCCTCGGCAGGCTTATCTTTTTCCATTTGTCCATTTGTTATTATAAGGTTCTCAGTGAGTGGGGTGAAACAGAGTTCACATAAACACACACACAAAAGACTTGCTGACCTGCACAGACATCAGCAACTTTTTGTTTCTGTCAGTACAAGAAGCTTCGGGAAGGAAACAGTAAATTACATTATATTTCTTAAAGACCGAGACCATTGTAACCCCAATGTGTCTTAATTGTTCAGCACTTTCCAAGCATTTTCCATTTCTCCTCATTTCCTCCACAAACTAATCAAGAAACCCCTGACCCACTTGGATCCAATCTATTTTTAGCCAATCTCCATTTGGTTAAAGCAAAGACGGCCACACACACATGGAAATGGCACTGTATATGTTAGTTTCTGCTCCCAGCCCACCTCTCCACGCACACATATGTGGAATTCATCACTGCTACTAAGTGCCTTTCTGCCTGCTTTCTCAGACTACACAAACACAGGCCGTAAATGTAACGCACGGAGCAGAGCATCTTAAACTCAGATGTGCCAGGAATGCTAACATGGTGGTGTTGGATTTCCCAGCTAGCTTGCTCCCTCTTGGGTTGAACCAGCTATAGTTTCTTCCAGTTCAGAGGTCAACAACTGATGAAATGTGCCTGCCAGCCCTGAATGTTTGCGCAGCTTTTAGCTACCTGGGAACGATCCGAGGCTCTTGGAACGCGTTATAGCGACAGAAACCACCTTGTTAACACAGACAGCGGGCAGTCGGACAGTATGAACTTTGATAGCTACAGCGAAATCCAGCTAAGAACTGAGCGTGTCAGATTCCCACTGCGGGCCTGTCATGTGCAGAAACACCACCCCGAGTCCTACAGTGCACCTTCACAGTCAGTGAGTTCTACATGCTCAAGATCCTAATAACAGAGGAGCTCCGGGGAAATTTTTGTTTTTTGAAAAAGGACAGTATGTGCTCATTCTTATGCTGCAGATATTTTGTCGGCTGACACTGTCAGTCTGACAAGCCAGAAACCGTGGATGTAATGGGATGGAATGATCTGGAGTTGTGCCCGAGCCTCTTAAAATGCTAACCAAGTCATCACACTGAGAGAAACGCTCTCCTCACAAGCATTCAATAAAAGGAATGACAACTATAGAGAAAACACATCTCAAGAGGCCTTTTGGAAATATCTAAGCCTGATTTTTTATCAGCAAACATGACAAAGGCCCTGCTTGTATTAGCCTGCAGGAAACATTAGAGTAAATGAGTTGGATACGCTAAATAGGTGGTCCAATTCTATCCAAATGACAGCTCAATTTTCTTTGTAAAACCTAAAAAGTGCAGAAAAGCCCCAGAATGGTCTTTAGGGACTGATATGAATATGAAAAGCCACCATTCTCCGCTTTGTCAGCGGGACAAAGGGATGTGGCTGTGAAGCTGGGAGACGAGCCCTCATCTGGCTAAGCTCTCAGAGCGTCTGTCCAGAACTCCATGCATTCCTCTGTTAATTTCCCCTCAGTGGGCAAGCACTCTCCCTGCCAGGGACTTGTCTTACCTCCGGTCTGACCGCGGCAGCTGACCCGTGTTTGGACAACCCTGGCCAGGAAGTACTAGCGAGGAGCTCTTCCTGTAGACCCCAGGGATCAATATGGGTCATGGGGCCTTTGCAAAAACTACCACATGGAGCAGAACACAGAAAATGCACGGCCTACAATAGACAATAATACAGCTTAAGTAATTCCAGCAAATTGTATGAAGTCATCAAATTTACTCCACCAACCACCAAGCGTATGAAAGTTAGACCATGACTGCCCTGCTCGAGGAGGTCCTGCCCAACTCGTTTGGGTGTCAATGGAGGAACATGGAACAAATGTTTGGGGCGGCGGCGGCGGCGGTGTTAAACACGTCGGGGTCAATGTCTGTCCCATGGCAACCGCTGGGATGCAGCCTCCCGGGAAAGCAGACATTCCGGAGAGCAGAGCTGTACAACTGCCTGGTTACAAAAACAACGCAAGTCTTGACATGCGCCCCATTCCAGGGCAAGAACGCCAAAAATCTAGTGGAAAACACACACTCTCACAACATACCTTCAAAGACTGGTAATGAAGCCGATTAGATTAGATCATTCATACGGATAGCCTGTGGTTTAATCTACACAACAAACAGGTCGTTGTTATTGACTATAGCCTGCTACAACCACAGGAGACACAACATGTCTAATTAAATGGCTGTTTAGGCTTCAGACAAACTAAAATTAGGAAACATGTTTTCTTTAATGCAAGTGGACGTTAATGTGGTCTTAATTGTAATAAAAGAAGAGTGCGGCAGAGGTGGAAATAACCCACACCTCTTTCTATGTGTTAACATTACAACCAACAGAGGCTAAAATTCACTAAAGTCAGGCCCTTACAGATCAAATCTCCTCTGACAGGATTACAGGCTTACTCTGTCGAACAATGGATGATGAATAAAGTTACAAGGCGATTCTTGTGAAGGAAAAAAAAATAAAACGCACACACCAACCCTTAGTGTGTACCACTGTAGTGATTCACTCTGAAGTCCTTAAACGTATTGACATTTTGATTATGCAAAGAAAATCAAATGTCATATACAATAGCAACAATCCCCCAGGCGCCCCTCTGGTCACTAATCTTGCAACTTGTTATATTCTGAGAGCGGATGAGCTCAGGTGTCCATGGGCGACAGGCTTTTTACGTCTACAGACCTCTAGTTAATTCATTTCCTTCAAAGTCTAGCCAATAATTTCCCAGAGCTATCTTGCCAACCATTGATTGCTCAAGTCAGAACAGATGACACAATGGGCTCTTCAGTCCGCCCACGGATCCGCGAGGGAGAGACGGAGCTAGCCTCGACTCCATGACATCTTGGAATTGGATTTCCGATTAGAGGGGTTTAATGTAATTACCTTGAGTACACTGTGCAGTCCGCGCTGAGTAACACAGCCATGCATCACCTCGAGCTTCGCCGTGACACTTGTACCTCAAATGAGGGTGGCTGGCACTGGGCTCCCATGGGAGCAGTATTATGCTGTGATTGACAGACGTTCACCTGCGCGTGCTCAGCATCAAAACAAAAAGGAGCGCAGAGGAGAAACTTGACAGCTTTTAACAGGCAGCGCTTGGTCTGGTCAAAAGTTTTATCTTCAGGCCGTACTTCACTTTTAGCTATAGTCAGGCATATAGAAGGACAAGTGTTCATTTCTTTCTCACCAAGTCGTAATACTGCGTACGTCACAATGGCTGTCTCAGCCACAGATGCATTATGAAACTGCATCATATGTACAAAATGAAACACTGAACTTATCAGATCCATTATATCTCCTCCTATTATTTAATATCGCCTAGCAGCTCTCATCGGTGCACAGTTAAAAGAGGGATGGCACATTAGGAGAGGGCCCAGCTAAGCCGCCTCTGAGAGTAATCTGATCTCACGTTATCAAAAGCAGCCACCATAGACTCATCACCAAAGCCTTTCCCAATATTATTCATATTATTCATTCTAAGCAAACGTGTCCCTTTGTGCAGGCCACAAATAAGGTTCAGATTTAAGTCTTTTAATCAGGGCGTCCACTGGCAGACTACGGCGTGTCCACAGGTGGCACGTGGGAAAGGGTGACAGTTGCAGGTGTACACTGACTCTGGTTTGCTTTCTTACAGCTGAATGAGAAGCTGATGAAAGGAGGACAGCCTAGACCAAAACCAAAAAAAAAAAATCACATTAACTTTTCTTAGATCTCTGATGGGTGCTAAAAAAAACCCACATGAAACGTTCACCTCACTGAACCACTTCCTCCTGAGACCACTGTTTGAGGTGAAATCTGCCATGCCTGAACATCTAAGCAAGTGAAGTGATTTTCAGACCCAGGGCTGTTATAAAACAAACAATAAAACACATCCAAACAGAAAAATAATGCTGCTTTGGAGGTGAGATCCTGTCTCTTGACAACTGGCTTCCCACTCCTCCTCCACCCTCACCACTGAGCGTTCATGTCTAGACTGTATGCGAGCGATTA
>JAOXYL010000050.1:13442558-13468559 GCA_028564955.1 Terapon puta | reverse complement strand
CCTCAGTCCCTTTATTGGCTCCTGTTAGGGCAGGAAAATCAAATCAGCTGATGATGAAAGCTTGCCTGGTGAATGTCCACGTCATCCATCCTGATCACCACGCAGCTGGATCGCAGCCTCTTCAGTGACGACCCCGGTGCTGCGCTGACAGAGTTCCTGTTGGACGCCTGCTCTTTGTCCGAGGGGCTCAGCTTGGGACTAGACTGTCCATCTGAAGTACATAGATAGGAGGGAAAACATCCTGTGACCAGCAGAAATGACTTATTTTATGAGGAGAAAGTTGGCTTCCTGATGTTCAGAAATATTTGTACAGAACAGGAATTTGTGCCTTTCTTATAATTGATTTGCATGTGGGTGAGTGCACCGCTTCATTATTTTTACCGTGTATTATTTTGTATTTATTATGTACAAAAAAAAAAAAAAATTCCTTTAATGGGGCAAACCTTTACATTAATCCTGTGCTCGTACCTTGAACTGTCTTTACAGGGGAGTCCTTTGTGGGCTGGGGAGCCTCTGTATGTGGCCCAGGGAACCCAGACGTCTCGGCCCTCCGCTGGTACTCCTGCAGCAGTTTCCCGGCCCACTGGGCCTGAGCCTCCATGGCTCCGCTGTGGCGCTCCCAGTGTCGACATCCATCAGCTGTATCATTAAGCAGCAGCAGAGAGGCAGTTATGATTCAGCAAGTACGCCCAGCTTAAGACTGAAGAAAGCCTGATGCAGCTGTACGCTGCACAGTGTGACCTGTATATACATAGCGGGCAGTCGAGTTATTGTTTGTGTTTTGCTTATATTTGTTTAGCTGTATGTCTGTATATCTATCATCCTATAAACTTGTCCTCTGTACCATGTAGTGTGCTGAGAATCAAAATCCTTCATTGTGTGGTTATATATGCTTAATGCATATAAAGTTGTACTATGTTGTTATATACATTTCTTTCTCATCTTAATTACTGTAATTCATAATCACTCTAATTCTTAATCACACAATACAGCAAAAGAAAAGTGTTTTTTTTTTTACTTTGTTTAATTGACCATAACCAGCTCCAGAGGCGACTTTGCTGCTCCACATTCAACACTTGAGGAATTTCACAAAGAATAATGGAGCTGGACACACTCCCCAAGCCCATTAGTCTGCTTCAGTAGTAATCCTCCTAACAGCTAGTCCTGAATGGATGCTGTGGTCACAGTGGGGGCAGGACAGAGCCTCTGGGTAAAACTGCAGTGAAAGGACCAGTCATCACACTCACCGGGTCTGTGGATGGGGTAGTAGTCAAAACCCAGCTTCCTGAATGTCAGCTGCATGGCACCTTGCAAGCCCGGTGGGGGAGGCTCATCTGTGTAACATCACATGACAGCTGTAAAAACAGCTTTACAGCAATTATCTTCAAATGCTGAGCAGTTCATTTTAATTTAAGGAGTCCTTTGAGCAAACAATCTTGACTAAATGCGTAAAAACCACAAAGGCATGTCAATTGTTTCTGCTTTATTTCTAACTGACCTTCATCCACTGAAGAACTGTCATTGCATATGTGTAGGTCCAGGCGGGATATGAAGGTGTGGTAAGAGGACTCCTTGACATCATAGAGATCGAAGTATTGACTCATGTTGCTGGGCGTGCCAGCAGGAGTGGGTGGGGGCTCAGTCCACAGGCTGTGGATGCCAGGTGACGGAGGAGCGGTCTAAAACACAGATGAGGCGACAAGCATTTGAATTACCAAGATGATTTTACAGAATTAAGAAATCATACTTTGTGATGATGAACATCATAGGGAAGAAAAGACTATAACATATCCAGAAATAGCCTGTCTATTCGTTTCTATTTGTGTTGTCATGAATAGATACTGAATGAATATACAATATACAGACTTTAAGGCACAATAATTACTTCACAAAACTACAACCATATTATTTTACTTCTTTCTATGTTTTAATTGCATGTATAAATTTTACAATACTCTAAATTTCCATTTAAACTTAAAACACTTCATTATATAACATTCTAATTCTTCTCATTTTTCTTTAAACATTCATGAGCAGGATGGAGGCAACACCTGCAGGGATTCAGCAGTCCTGCTCTTCCTCTGCTGGGCAGACTTCTCCATGGCCTCACTGAGAGATTTGGCGTAATGGATGATGGCTTTGAGCTGAGAGTCCGTCAGTACCCACAGTAGGTCGTCCAGAATGAAAAGCAGCTTGGATGCCAGCACATTACAGTCCTTTATCTGGACAAAACAATGAAGAATTAAACTTGACTTATTTGCAATTTCAATGAGGTTCACATTTGTCACCAGTTCCATGACGGGGCAGTCAACAAATGGCAGAAACGAAAGTCTTACCCTGCGTTTCAGAGCGATGCGAATGCGACCCTGGTTGGTGATGAGACGTAATGGCGTGCTACCGAGGTCCTGGTCATCACTCTCAATGGCATCTGCCTCGATTCGTAGACTCTGCCAGTTGATTTCTTTGAACGTCAGCACCTGAATGAAACACATCAAAACATGCAGCTATAATAAAACAATATCAAAAGCAGAATGAGACAAAAACACATCATATTCAAATACATGGGACGCAATCCCTGCAGAGAATAAAAAGCTAAAAAAAACATTATGGCTTGCTTAAATGATTCCCTGCAGGCCCAATGAGCATGAAGCATTTCTGGTAAAACACAGTTCAGCAGGGCATATACAGCTCCTAGAGCGGTGCTATAGCTGGAAAAAAAGGGGGGGGGGCAAAAAACCATTTGCTGCACTGCACCTCTCCTCTCTTCGGGTCGGTGACGCGGGTGTAGCGGAGGTCACTGCGTTGCCATTTGGGGTTGAGGCTGTTGCCTTGTAGCTGCCAGAGCTCGAAGGAGGCGTGGAAGGCACGAGCCTGCACCTTGATGGTGATTGAGTTGATCCTGACGGACATGCCCTCCACCACTTTCTCCGCGAAGCCGTACTCGCTGTGAAAAACACAATGTAAACACAAGCGAGGTTAATGTTCACTGCACACCAGACGTGAGACACTGTAGAGTATTTAACAACAGGCATGTCAGCTATGTAGCTTTACCTCTGGCCTGCTGTGATAGCTATAGGAGAGGGTCCATTAGGTGGACGTGGCTCCTCGCACGTCCTCATTTCCACCTCAACCTTATCCAAGAACTGCACAAAAGAAAAAACGATGATACTCTGCATACAATTGAGCAAGGATAAATAGAGAAATAACCTAACATTTACTAATGATAACAGGGAAGAGAGCACAACCTATGGAGCAGGATCATAAAGCAGTACAATGACTATGCTGGGAACTGCTAAAGTCACACCAAAGTTACACCATAAAGCAAGGTTATTTTTAGATGAAAACACAAAGGGAGAAGCTCAGTGTTGCAGAAATGTGCCATAACTCTGGATTAAAAAAATTAATTAATTTAAAAAAAATGTTAAAAAAAAGGAAGAAATTCTCACCAGACAGATGGGGCTTGTTTTCAACTTTGTCCATTGTATCTAAAACGACAGAACGGCAAGGTCCGCAGAGTCAGTCACAAACACTCACAGCACTCTGCACTGTTTATCATTCACCGGGCACAAGGGCACAGTGGACACCAGGCTCCTACAACGTCACAGCTGCACAGCACTGACTGCCACGCTGGAATATATGCAGTCATTCTGCCCAACAAATTAAAACATCAGCTTCAGCTAGTCTATTATTAGCACATACCAGGTGAATTAAAACAAGAGGAAATGAGAAGTAATAAAGAGTGAATTCATAAATAGATTAAGAAATTAAGAAAATAGAAATAAAAAGGAAATAGTACATTAAAAATGGTCCCAGTTATTATTGTTGATTTAAAAAGTGTTAAACAAAGATTATAAAAAAGGCTAAAGGGCAAAAATAAACAAGTCAGCATATAAACATGAGTTTTCACTTTAAAACATCCATGATGTTCAGCAAGGATTAGAAGAATTAGAACTTCAAATATTGGACATATATTAATATTACATATATATAAATATTGTCTAATGAAGAAACATGATAATGCTGTATGATGCATGATAATTTCTTCTTGGCTGAAGGCACGCAAATGACTTTTTACCACTTATACAAAACACAGATGTAAATAAAGATTAACAACAAGATTAAGTGTCTACAGCCACATCAGCAGCTTAAGTGTGTTAAGCTGTTAATGGACACACAGGTGCTTCGAGCTAAATGCTAATGTGGTATGCTAACAGGCTCCCAGTGACAATGTTAGCATGTTTTATATTCAGCAGGTATGAGGTTTAACATGTTTACTCAATTAGAATCAGAATATGAATGATTTTTATTGCCAGATTATGGGATTTAATTTGGTGATTTCCAGCTTTAAATGGAAATATAGAAGTAAAACGGTCATGTCAAAGTGCATGTCTCAAGTTCTCAGTAGGATGAAATCCACTACTAACAGTCACTGGTGAAGAGAGTGAAGACGGCTGGGTTGAGGACGCAGCAGCAGCTGGGCCAGGACTGTGAAGTGCAATGGAGACCGCATCCTCTGTCAACCTGTTCTCCCTGTATGTGAACTGATATTGATCCAGACCAGCAAGGATGGTATCTTTGATGACATCCAGAGGACAATCCTCTCAAAGCACTTCATGATAACTGGAGTGAGAGCCGCAGGGCGATAGTCATTTGACAGGTGACAGCAGATTTTTTAGGCATAATGGAAGTTTTGAGGTTGACGGGAACTATTGCAAGCTGCAGGGACAGGGTGAAAATGTCCAGAAAAACTCCCTTCATTTGGTCTGCACACAATTTCAGAGTGCGATCAGACACCTCATCTGGTCCTTGAGCTTTCCTGATGTTGATTTCTTTTCATGGAAGAGCTCACTTGGTCCAGCTGCAGAACTAGAGGCTGACTCTGTTCTTCCATCTGGGGAAGGCGAAGCCTCTCTCTGCTGCCAGGTGTGTCAAAATGAGCATAAAATGTGTTCAGGGTGTCGGGAAGAGGGGGATCCTGGCTAACCAGCTCATCATTGTGCTTATAGTCTGTTATTATCTTGATGCCTCGCAGTCTTGTAATGTTGAAGACGCCTCGTCAGCCCAAACCTGTACAGTTCTGATGGATGGTCTAGTCCTGCCGATCAGAGGTTTATAAGCAGGGATCAGATTCACAGAGGTGTGGTCCGACGTGCACAGGTGTGGCGCTGCAACAGCCTTGAATGCTCCAGGGATGCGACAGTAAACTTGATCCAAGGTATTGTTGTCCCTCCTTGGAAAGTTTATAGAACGATGTAATTTGGGGAAAACTGCCTTTATCACTGCTGCCTCTGATTGTTGTTCATCGGCAGACTGATCATGCAGTACAGCTCCTCCAGTGCTAATTTAGCTAGTCATGAGTCAACCAAAGTCACAAGGATTCATCCTCTGGGGACCATGAAAGTTTCACAGTGGAAGGAACCATTTTTTTAGCACTGTGCTGAGCACAAAAATGTTGCACAAAACATCAGCAAAGAAACCACTGAGTGCTTAAAAACAAAAGGGAACTTGTACAAACTAATATCACAGTTCAAGATATTTTGGCCTTCATATTGGAGCTTTTTCCTTTTTTTTTTTTAAAAGGAAGGTTGGCCTGGGGCATTTCTTAGAACAGCTGAGACCCAAGAGAGCGAGTCACTGCCAGCTAACTGTTGCAAAAGAGAGGTTTTCACTTAGAGTCAGCAGCCTCTCTGATGGCTGGTGGCAACACCACAAACCTCACTGATATGATACAGATACGAGAGGATGCTAAGCATATTACAAAATAAGTCACACAGAATCAGGAGGAAATGTGTATAAAACAAGTCAAATCACACTGCTGAAGGTGTAAACTGTGGAAAATACTTGCTTTCCAAAAGGTTAAAATATTTGTGTAATATGTAAAATACATATACATAAAGTACCAACAACATGAAATGATTTCTGAATTATACACAAACAGTCTTAAACATGTAGTGGTGTTGGGATTATTTGCAGGCTCAAAACAACCACCCTGACAGCTCAATGCACACCAGCCAGTATATCTCAGGATCACTCTCGCCTCTGGCCCTTTGTGTCCCTCTGAATCATGGCTCGCCTCTCTATTATCAAAAACCAGTGCTGGTCTGAAGGATCATAATGTTCTCAGCCGTGTCTCGAGCAGTGCTTATCTCTGCGGTACTGACACTTTTCATTTCCTCAAAGTGCAAGCAAAACTGAGCTTAATCTTTGTCTACCTTGAAAACAAACTACAGGAGAAAACCCAAAACGACATGAATGATGTAGCTCGTCTGTACCAGCTCTGTGTTTCAAAAGTCACCTTTGAAAAAGGGAGCCGGTCAAACCAGCTGCACAGATCAGGTTTGACTGGTCGATAACGTACCCTAATGGCGGCTTTGTTGCAGTAGACCCGTGTGACAGCCAGCCAGGTGGGTAGGTCCAACATGTTCTGCAAAACTTCTTCATCGAGCTCGAGGTTGGAGAGCTGCCCCTCCCCTTTCAGCGTGCTCAGATTGATCTTGTCCGGGGACAGGTTCTTGGTGAACCTAAGGAGAGGAATAAAGATAAAAAGTTCAAACAAAAATGTCTTTGGGTGATTGATTGCAGGTTAAATCTGGCAGAGGTTTGTACAACTTTAATCAGGGAAACACCTGACATCACTAAGATACGTCAGTGATGAGCTCGGAGACAGAAATACACTAAATTCAATTATGCAGCTTCGCCAAGATGTTTCTGAAGCGGTGCAGCTGAGTGAGTCATCCTGAGGAGCCATGGCAGCCTCCTGGCTGGATTCAAACAGTCGTACTCCCCATCTAGGTTAAATTCAAGAGGCTGATGTAGCGGGGATAGGCCACAACCCCACACAGTGTGAATGCAGCAGCAATCAGAGCAAATCAATTTGTTAAGTATTTTAATTTCACCACATGACTGAACGCTGCTCTGACAAATCCCCGTGACATTTTCAGACATCGGCCAGCAGACACGCTGGAAAAAGCAGCAGAGTAAATCACATGCAAGAGAACGACAGAGTGTGGCTCGCAGATCGGTTAATTACATTAATTAAACTAATGTGATGACATGTGAGTGTCGTTCAATTTGTCAAAACATTTAACGCTGTTAGGGCTAATATTACGCTCTACCTGCTCAGCCTGATAAGTCAGTCAGAGCTTAGACGTCCCTTTCACACTGAGCAACAAAAGGCTTCGTCTTTTGTGGACAACACCTGGACCGTTGCTCTCCTAAAGTGAACATTTCATATTAACTCCCACACTTTCAAGGGCCCTTAATGAGTCAGGCTTGGAACTGGTTCATATGTCCGAAAACACAAAACAGCCGTGGCTTCACTGAATAATGTGCATTTGGATACACTTTACTTTTGGACTGGCAGAAGATAAACAAGTGATTCATGCATATTCATAACATGACCTACATCGCAGGAAAGAATACTGCACAGTGGTACTGTTATTTTATAAAACTAGCGATACAGTAGGTTAATAACAGAGATTAGCATGGTTTAAAGAATAAAGAAATTCCAGAGCTTATCAAAAGGCAAGAAAGAAGTCATTGTGCAAACTCCACCACAAATACAACTGTTTGGTTTTTCTATTAAACGACACCAAGAAGCGTTTAACACACAAGAATCGACCCTGAACTGGTCAATTTAAATCAAACAAATCCCCCAGTGATCATGAGCGTCTAATCTTTTTCTAGGCTTTAGTTTCACTAAAGAGTGAAACACACAGTAACTGTGAAATTAAACATAAACACTCTAACAGGGACACACTGCAGGTTCAAATAACCACACTGTTACATGAATACTGCAACACTGAGTCAGACACTCATGGGGAAACATGTAGGAAATAAAACCCAGAGTGATATAATGATAATTTCAAACTATTTTGAGTTGTCTTCTGACAGCAGGATGAAAGATAACTGAAGAGATGATTGGACGATGAAGCCCACTTCCTGTCTAGGATTGACAACACTAACATGTTTGCGTGTCCACCAGCATTTTGGTGTCCTATCTGGTGCAAAACAACGATTTTAATTCTTCAGAGACAATGGAGGGGAGGAAGACACGAGTCCCTATGCTCTGATAAACTGATGATCAACTTTGACCTTGTTTTTACCCAATTCAGGTCCGGCAAGAGGGCCTTTTTAAAAAAAAAAAAAAAAAAAGAAACACACATGTGTCAGCATCGCTCTGCCGCCCAAATTCATTTCGCAACAGCTGTCAGCAGCGTCAAACTGACAGACAGAGACACACACACTGGCACATATTAAAAAAAAAAATCAGCGTCTGTGAGCTGCAGTATCACATACAGAGGAGAGGAAGCAAGACCAGGTGTGGAGGGGGGAAAAAACTGCAGTCGGCTGTGCACAGGATCAGAATACAACATTTCATGAAAGAAAAACCCTAAACATTACTGAGTATTGGGAACAGCAAACCGCAGCTGATAACATCCATTCATTCATTCATTCACACCTGAACAGGCTCAGTCTTCCCCCAAAGAGAAAAAAAGCCCCAGATAAGTTCCCCGGTGCATTTTGTGAGCAAAGATCATACCTGTTTTTAGGATGCAAAACCTAAAACACTTCCTCTTTAAGTCTCCCCTGTGAAGAAAAGTGTTTTTCCCTCTTTCTTGGGGGAAAGACTCTGAATGAACAGGGCAACCTCAGTAACATCTTATAATGAGTTCAATGAGAAAGATGCTGCTTCATATACAGCCTATTTATTTTTCCCATTGTAAAGCAATTGTGATATTTAGGGCCTCGGACCACTGAGTACCATTAAAAATCACCAGTAAAGGGAAGTATTTGGCCCAGTAAACCTAACATATCTTGGTTTTAATACAATCTGCAGCGTATGAGAGCATTACAAACACACATTGCAGAGTCTTTGTAGGGAAAGAAAGTGTTGGTCTGCTTCATGTTGGGCTGCCCTGGTGCGTTCACGGTCCCCGTCTTGTTATGCTGGGGTGGCGACAAACGTGAAAAATCAATGTCGCCTCATGTGCTGGGGGGGTGGCTGTCCGGCTAACCGGGGTGTTGTAGGCGGCAACGTTAAAGCCCTCCATCCAGCTGGTGCTAGCCGGCTAACACAAAGCCAAAAGGTGGCACCTTACCTTGACAAATGCTTCAGGATCTGCTTCTTGATGATCGCTGCCATCTCCGCTCGCCGTCGCGTCGACCGCTAATAGAAAACAAACTAGCTCTTCGGCACCTCTATGTTGAACACAAGCCGAGCTGGGGGCATCTTTTTAGCCTCCGCCGCCGCCGCAACCGCCGCCTCGCTAAACACCGGACAGCCCGCTGACCCCCTTTCACTCACACACACACACTCACACACACGCTCTCTCTCACACATATATATACATACAGCTACACACTCCAGCAGGACAACACAGCGGCTAAAGCGGCGCGACAGCACCACCTGCTGGACGTCGAGGGGAGCGCAGGTGGGCGTCAGTGCGGACTGTTCCACCAATCAGACCAAGTGTTGAGTTAAAGTGACAACAAAGTGAAAATGATCGCCGCTGCAAACTGATGGTTGTCTGTTACTGACTTTATTCAATTACTTATTAATGGCCATGTATTATGAATAGGGACACATACTTTTAGACTTTAATTACACCTTATGATACTGCTCAACAGTATTACATGTATATCATATTATATTTCTTTCAAAAGAATTATCTTTCCACTTCTATTTCTATCTGTATTCTATTTCATAATTCAGTTTGTTTTAGTTTTATATGACATTTTATGTACTACATTCTGTTCCTCTATCGTGAACTTTTAGTCATTTTTTGTGTGGTTTTGTCTCATTTTATATTTTTTGAAAGTTTGAATGTGACTCAAGAATTTCCATTGCCAGAAACTGTGACCATCAAGCACATGCCAAACAAAATATCTTGAATCTTGATTATGATAATGATCATGATTACTATTATTACTACACATAACAGTAATAGTAGTAGTGGTAGTAGTAGTAGTAGTAGTAAAAGTAGTACATTATTTCTAAATAAGTGTATTTTGTGTACAGTTAATTTTATTTTAATATGAGAGGATAATGTGTTTTTATTGGATTTGTCAAAGTAGGAACAGCACAGGTTTTACTAATAACAATAACGATGCCCTTTTCTATTCAAGTCATGACAGTGTGGTAACTGAAGCAGCTAAATTGGATTCAGACATCATTTTTCTGATTATGTTTAAGAAAGATATATTTTATATTATTCCAAATATATACATGAATGAAACATAAATCGAAATTTCAATCAATCTTTTTTTATTAAAGCAGTGATCTTTAGTATGAGCAAGTATTTTATTCTGTATTTCACTTACTTTAAAATGTAAAATGTAAAAGTTTATAAAATACTATTTGTTACAGATTTGGCCCCAAGGTTTATGCTGTAGATGGGACTCTTCCCATCTAAACTTTTCTGATGGTCTGAATAATTCTTTGAATCTCAGAGAGATCGAATCATTTGATATTTCTCTAAATATCAAATACGAGGACAGAGTCCAGAATGTTTATAGAACTTTGTTTTTCTTCTTTCTTCTCCCATATTTCAACTCACAACCCCTCAAGATACATTTTGTGTTGTAGTTTTGTTTAAATACACTTTAGCTAAAATACCTCTGCACTTCAACAGTAAAGCTGGTATCTAAATGTGTTGTATGCTCGGTGTTTGGCAGGAGCAGGGGTCTAACTACAAACTTTTGGGGCCCTGAAACAGGTTAAAAGTGCACATTTCTTCTCATATGGTGATTTTCTCAGTATTTAATCAAACATGTTGCTCATCTAGCTCTGAGTACTTAAATTACCCAGAGTTATGATTAATTACACAGTCCCATGCCTGTAATAAATAAGCATACACCTGGTGTGAGCGTGTTTGTGGTGTGTCTGCAGACTCTCTGCCCTCCACAGCCCACAGGTGCAGGCTCGCGCTCTCTGACATGCGCACTGGGCCCTGTTGTTGAGTTTTGTTATGACAGGCCGAGGCCTCGGACTAAATTAGGAGCGAAGCCCCTCGTCTCTGCCCGGGCCTCACCGCGATGGAGGGCATGGACCTGGACCTGGACCTGGACCAGGAGCTCATGCAGAAGTTCAGCTGCATGGGCACGACGGACAAAGACATCCTGATATCGGAGTTTCAGAGGCTGCTCGGCTTCCAGCTCAACCCCGCCGGATGCGCCTTCTTCCTGGACATGACCAACTGGTGAGCCCGGTGACTCCTCCGGCCTGCCGCCGCTGCTCCGTGCCTGCGAGCAGACACGAAATAAGAGCCCCAGTCGGCCCCTTAGCTGTGTAAATGTATTCACTCGGGGAGTAAATATAAAGGAAAGACAACAATAGGACGTGTTATCCTCCGCTGTGTGTGTCCGCGGCTAACGACGCTGTAGTAACGTAAAGTAGCGTTAGCTGAGTCACCGCGCCTCCGACTTTTGACCGCCTGTCAGGGAGATTAGCGGGTGTTGAAACCCGATAAAATGCCCACCAAGATACATGAACGCTAGTTGTCAGACGCGGTACTATCCCAGAGGTTGTCACAGTGGCATGAAAGTACGCTGAAGTACATTTTTCCGTGTATTTTCGCGGTTAGCTGTCAGGAGTTTGGTGACCACTTCGCGCTGAGTTAAGGTAACAGTCAGGTAGCTCGCCTCGTTTCCTGAGCCGACCTCAAATCATTTTTTTAAAGTTTATAACTACTTCCTCTCAGTGTGTTAGGGGCTTGTGGTTTTCGTCCGTGTGAGGGGTTGTGTTGGACGGTCGTGATTTTCATGTTTTTGACAGCCGAGGCGATCAAACGTGAGTAATGTCTGACTCTCCTTGACCACGTCGCTGCTGCTCGTTACGTAACCGCACCGCGGAGCTCAAAGCTCGCTGTTGTGCAAGCCTGATCAATCTTCACCTCACCCTGCGAGGACCAAACGCCTCAGCACGCCTCTTTCACCCCCTGAAAACACTTTGTACTTCATGCAAACTGCAGGCGCGTTGCTTTTTTGTGTGATTCTGTGACAAACCAAAGTGCAAAGTGAAAATATTCAATAAGTTAGCTCATTGAGAGGTATTCCCTTATCATAACACTTCTGCGCATAAATGCAGCATTAAGCCCATGCAGATAGATGGAGAGGGGCAGTGCAGGCTGTAGTAGTGTCACGTGACGGCCGTGTAATAGCTCCTCTGCAACGAGCTTTCTAAAAATAAAAACTGCTGGTTTATGGATGACCAGCGTGACACAGGGAAGCACCCACTGGCAGTGCTCTCTGGGTCTGCAGACATTTCACAAATATCCCTTTAAACCACGCACTGAAATATGTCAAAATGATGTCTTTCCAATCTCACATTTACAGTACAAAATAATATCATGATCCCTGTAATAACACATCCCCTCGCACAGACTTCTAAGCGCTCTTCAGTTGGTCTTTTAAAAGCTTAAACTTCATTTTCCATGAAAAGAAAGAGTAATAACTGATTATTTTATTAGGATTCAGTAATTACTGAGGTTTGTGGTGCGGAGGCCAGCTGGGAAAGGGGGACAGGATTTCAAGTTCATATTTATTTCTGCACTCATCACCTGGGTGTCCTCCTTCTGTTGTTCCAGGAATTTACAAGCAGCCATCGGAGCCTACTATGATTTTGAGAGTCCTAATATCAGCGCGCCGGTTATGTCCTTCGTGAGGGACGTGACGATTGGTGAGGGCGAATCAGTTCCACCGGACACACCTTTCACAAAGACCTGGAGGATACAGAACACAGGTCAGTCTGCTGGAATAATAATAACGTAACAGGAGAGCTGATTTTAGAGTGAGGTCATTCATTCGCCTGTCGTGCCGACTTCAGCATAATTGCCTGTGCGCCTTCCAGGTTCAGAGTCGTGGCCTCCCGGGGTTTGCCTGAAGTATGTCGGAGGAGATCAGTTCGGTCACGTAAACATGGTGATGGTGCGGTCCCTAGACCCTCAGGAAATGGCGGATGTTAGCGTGCAGATGCAGAGCCCCGTGTCTCCTGGCATGTACCAGGGCCAGTGGAGAATGTGCACAGCTACCGGACTTTACTACGGAGGTAAGTACGGAAATCTGAAGCAGTCTCGTCCTTTTAAGCACGTATGCTTTGGAGCAGACTAGAGTGAGTAATCAGCAAATCAGGTAGTTGATTGACAAGAAAATAATTACCAACTATGTTGATAATTGTCATTTTTCTAACCTAAATCCAAACATTCATTGGTTCTAGCTTCTTAAATGTGGGAATTGTTTTTTTTATCAGACATAGCCATTTGCAGATGTCACCTTGGACTTAAAAATAATCAATCATGCTTAGATCATGTTTGTAAATGCTTCTAATTAGAGTGATTTCTTTTTAAAACATTTCTGCTCCATTAAACCGCAAGTCGAGCCCATGTTGTTGTGCACATGTGGTATGTGTAAGCACCATTTGCCATTTATCATCAACATTACTCATCCCCACTATGGTGCTGTCATACTTATTACTTATAATCTTATGCTGTTTGCTCTGACTGTAATGATTCTCTCTGCCCTGAAGATACTCCTCTTTTCAGATAGATAATTGTTTGTTGTGAACTGAGCCTACATTCAAATACACAAGCAAGCTGTAGTCGGCAACACGTTGGTGAAGATAAAGTGCTGTCTCATTTCTTACACAGTTTCATTCAGTACAAAAGTACTATAAGACTGTAGGGACGTTCTATGAACACGCAAATTAAATAAAGAGCCATTCATTTAGTTGATTTATTTCCTGCTGCAAGTTCAACATGCATGATGGATCTTAACAGGATGTCCCTGAAGACTTTCCTACTTACAAATTAAGCAACAGAGGGACACTCAATTAAAAATTATACTTGGTCTTAATATTTCATTTGGGTGTCCGTGGTGACAATTCCTCACTTAACACCATCGGTCTCCTGGAGGTTTTAAGAGAAGAAAAGAATAGCCGGCCTGGAGCAACAAATCTCCCTGTGTAGTCTAGTTTAATTTTTCATGATTGAATTCTTCAGGCTACTGGTTGATATAATATTTTGGTAGGTTGTTAGTGCAAGGTAGTTTTAGTTGTTTTAGCCTTATAAGATGTAGGTACAGCAGGACAGTCTTTGTTGCTCTGTATATTATAACACACCGTTTGCCTCTTTTGACAGACGTCATTTGGGTGATCCTGAGCGTGGAGGTCGGAGGCCTCCTCGGCGTCACGCAGCAGCTCTCCTCTTTCCAAGCCGAGTTCAACACCCAGCCTCACCGCAGCCTGGAGGGAGACTACAACCCTTTTGCCTCGCCGGAGAAGAGCAAGTGCCCCAACAGCAACAACAACAACAGCCTCCGTGACGCAGGCAGTCGGCAGGGAAGCCCCAACGAGCTACAGCAAGATCAGAATGGACTTTCACACAACTCTGTGGATATAGTAGCAAACAGTCTACAAAGCAATCTATCAGTAGTCTCTTATAACCAGGTAAGACACGTTCAAGGGCAAAGAGATTCTGCATCATCAAAGTGAAACCTGAAAGCCTTCTGTAACCAAAAAAGTACATCTAATCTGTAAATAAAAAGCTGAATATAAAGATATTTCTCAAGTGTGGATGCACATTTAAAATGAGTTGAAAGTAACCCCAAAAAAGAAGAGTTTGCAGCCACACTAGAGGCTCTGCGAGGTTGTACAGCAGCCATTTTGAGCTTACGGGTAAAATGCTGGTGTTTTGCAGATAATATTCACTGTGTTTACTATCCCAGTTTAGGCTTTTAGGATGACAGCATTTGCTAATTAGCAGGAAACACAAACAACAGCTATACAGATGTTGTTACTGCTAGCATGGCTAACACATAAAAGGTCCAAATATAGTAAAAACTGGCTTTAAAGTAGAGGTATTTAAAAATTAGTTTCAGTTATATTTGCTAAATTGAACTGTGTCCTGACAGTACATGAGACAGATGATCTGTGATAAAAATCAGACTCCTCCAGCTTCATCTGCTGCCCATAAAACAATTAGACAAGAATCCACCACACCTGGTTCAAAAACAACCAATCAGAATAGAGTATCTGTTGGAGCTTTAATCACTGCTCCTGCACATGAGCTAACTCTGAGCGGCTTAACGACGGATAAACAACCCGAGCAATGAGAAAACAACAGTTTACACGAACGATAAGTAAACAGAAAAAGAGGAAAGAAGAAAAGCAAGTTTAAAAGAGATAATTAGACCGAGGGGCTTTGGAGGCGAGCTGGTGCGCAGAGGGGAAGTGGCCTGGAACATAAACTCGGCCTAATTTTCAAAATAAGATCTAATTCTGAACTTCCGCTCTAATTCTGCTGTTCAAGCAGCAATTCTGAACTAATTTCACTCTACAGGCCAAAAGTTTGGAAGCAACATCAAATTTGTCCAAAGAAAGATCATAGTGTCATTGGTATACTTTGCAACAAAATAAACATGATTATTATATAAAGAGTAACCTATCAGAAGACATTTTTACTATAATTATCAGGTATTTGAGTTTTTCTTGCTTAGACCTTTCTTCCTTTCTTCCAAGTAACCTCCTCTGGCTTCAACAGCATATACGAGGCATTAGTTCTACAAGTTTTTAATGTACGTGCCAAGAATTGCATTCAAAGCTTTCTTACGTTCATCTGCTGATTTGTGGGATGCGCTTTTCTGACTGATTGATCCAATTCATCCCACACGACCTCAGCTGCAGAGAGGTCTGGAGACTGAGGGGGGCGAACCATCTTTTGAAGAACACCTTCCTCTTCTTTTTGTCTCGGTAACATAAATGTACAGCTTAAGGTAAACTGAGGGAAATGGAGCATATCAATGAAAGCAAAGTCTGATCGTGCAGTTAATACATATAACCCATGCTGGTTTTTAGAGAAGGTGCTGAGAACAGAAACTTGAAGTTGCTTCCCAACTTGTGGCCTGTTGTGTACGTAAATGTACATTTGATGCCTGCAGCTGCCAGGCCGTAAAAATCTAACACTTTACTTTGAAACAGGTGCAGCCAGCTATGCTAACTCCTTGTTTTGTCTAATTTAGCCAACTTTTGTACCTACCTCTTTTTGTTTTTAATCATTTCCCCTCCTTACAGGGTATACAGGAGCCCTATCCTTTTGGGCACTCTTAAATCATGGGACTTGTCACAGTGAAAGCAGCACTAAACCGTACCTCTGGATTCTGTCACACCAATAAAAGAGAGAAGAGGCTTTATCAGTAGCTGTTGGAGAGTGTGGAGATTCAAAAACACTTTATGCAAAGTCCGGCTACACTTTGAGAAACCAGAGGCCAGCGCTCCCGACGTGCAGCTCAACCATCATCCTACAACCCACTGTATGCACGTGTGAATGCTAAGTTAAAAATGAGTGCTATGAGTCTTTTGAGTGATAACTTTATTTTTTCTTTCCAGATTTTTTTTTTTTTGTAGTTGTCAGAGTGCAAATGAAATATGATGACAGGAGTGTGTATTTGTGAAATCGTGTGTATATGTGTGTGCATAGTGCAACCTGAAAGAGAGACTTTGGAGGAAAAGCCATTAATTTTGCCAACTGATTCTCCAGTTTCTGCTCTGACTCTCGGATTGGGTGTCTGAACTGGTTAATGATAATTCGAGCATCTCTGAAACAAACCACTGGATATTAGCATTTGCTTAATTTTCACCTTAATTTTACAACAATTACGCCTGAACCTGTTGAAAATCCCACTATTTTCTTTGTGAGCAATCATTCATAAGCCGTCATAGCTACTGCAGTTTCGGATGCAATTCTGTTTTTTCTCCACTGGAGGGAGTCAGACACTCTTTTAACAGATGGAAGATGAGAGAAACGCTTACTTACATCAGAGCTCCAGTGACGGTTTCCTCCCATATATTAAATAGAGTCATCAGAGGCACATTGCATATGCACATCTATAAAATATTAATAGGTTATTAGCAGAATATTCATTAATAGTAAGAATGCAGTATTTAAGACAAGATAACAGGATTACTGCACAGTATGCCATAAGATATTGAATTCAAGCCATATGAAAGGACACAACCTCACATTATGAAAACACCGACGTCTCTCGTCACCCTGATCTGAATTTTCCTTGAAAGCTGTCTCGGACTTGCTTTTATCGCATTAAGTTGAATGTATGCAATGAATGTAGAAGAGAATTAAGTTTCTGGCGACATATTAATTTTACCCAAAGATTCAACATTGTATATTTGCATTGAACTGACAGTTTCATCTGTGTTAATGTTATTGAATTTTCCTCTCCTCTTGTTAAGATGATGCCTATAATGTTCCACATTTTCGTACTTACCACTGACAAGCTTCTTAAACACATTTTTAAAAAAAGTTAATTTTCAAGCACAGACCAGTAAAAAAAATGACAAAATCACGCAGTCACTGCATCTTTACTTGCACTAACTGGCTGATATATGCACTGATCTCCGCAACAAAGCCCAGACACGCTTTCCCCCTTATGCTAGTACAGTTAAGTCCTGAGGGGTTTATCAACTCCGTGATTTTATCTGTCACCCACAGCCGGCGTGTCAGACCATCCAGTCAGGTGCAGCCCCGGGGTTACCGAGCTCTGACAACACGACAATACCAGCCAACAAATACCACGACATGTCACGTGCTTATCTCGGCTCCTCTGACAGGACATCGTGCAAAATGTTAACGATAAATGTCTCCCTCCCACTGCTGTCAGTTCATCAAGTGCAAAGTGTGTTTTGTTCTTAGTGTAATATCTCTCTGAAGTTTCCACTGGCCAGATTGCGGGATGAATCAGTTGGCATTAAGACTCATACAACAGCACATTTATGAGAGTGAGGAAGTGAAAACAGATGAAAGCTTTCTCCCCCCCCCCCACCCCGTGTGTTTGATGAATGTTTGTATGATTAAATTATCACTGAAAACCAAAATATTGGCCTTTATGTTTTGTTATTTGTGCTGCAGAGATCTCGTGGTTTCACACAGATTTATACATCCTCGTAATTCATCCATGCTGTCCACATAGTAAACTATGGTTAGATTTCTTTTTTTTTTTTTACACTTTTTAACCACAATGAACTTCCGAGTACACTTGACATCTCATCCAATCTACTCTTAGACATTAAAAAAGCACTTCTCACTCTAAGTCATTCAGATCACCATCTGTTTGAATCCATAAATGGAACTGCTTTTTATTTATCTGACAGAAACCTGAAACACATTATGGTCAGTGGATGCAAAACAGGGAGGTAAGTTTTCCCTCCTTTTTTGGGGGGACTTTTTGGGACGTATCAGGTTACCTGTTGGCCCTGGAGATGTACTGGTCTAAGTCAACGGCTCTGCCCAGCAGCAGTCTGCAGGGCAAAACCGCCTGAGGGTGCAACACTCACTTAACATTTGTTGTGGCTGAATGTAGTACAGCAAAGTGCAAAGAGAAATGTTAAGCCAGTACAGTAAACGTGAGTTTAGCTGCTGAGCGAGTCACAGTAAAGGCCCCGCCGGCCTAACGCAAATACACCGACGTAGATCTTGTTTATGTCAGGACGTAAGGTACAGGTGAAGTAAAAGGGTGAGCATCCTCGACTGCAAAAGCTTTAATTCTACAATCCTTAAGGAGGCATTTAAAGATGATTTCTGTGGGTGGATACACATGCAGCAGCTCTTTAGAATATTTCAACACAAGCACACAAACATCACTGTTTAGTTTAAGCAAACATTTGCACACTTAGTTTCTCTTCTTACCCTCTCTCTCTCTCTCTCTCTCTCCCTATGACTTGCGCACACTTGCTCCTTATTCCAGTTATTTTCCGTAAAGACTTTCCCCGCCTATCCAGACACCTGGAACTGGTCCTTTCCGGCGAATTATGTGTTTGCATTTCATGGATGTTATGGCTGGCGCTCTTCTCCGCAGCGTCCTCGCACAGCCAGCCCCCCAGGTGTCATGCCAGTTCAAGCTGAAACCAAGCCTACAATGCACACAAACTGCACGGTGAGACGTTAAACACCAGTGCGCAAAGATCTTCCCTCCATACCCACCTGCTTGTCACTTCACCCCGACAAAAGTTCGCCCACTTCCGTCTGATCATCATGTCCTATAGGTGTAGCACCCCAAAAAGGCCCACGTGACCTTTCACCGTCCACAAGCTTGCCTGCGGTGGAGAACTACTATATGCAAACACTGTGCTAATCCTGCAACAGAGGTACAACTCAACAGTGATGTTTTGTCAAGTGTAACACCCGCCTCGATGAAGTGTGATTGAACTTCTTTTTTTTTTCCCCTCTCTGCTGCTGGGAGCTTGCTTGTGTCTGTGTTTGCACTGGGCTGTATATGATTTCTCCCTAAATGACTTATTCCTCACCTCGCAAACAGAGAGGTGAACTCTGACACATTTACCTCAGCGGGGTCAGATTAGATAAGATCAAATTGGATATCGCTGAGGCCCTGGCTCCACCGGCCCACGTCCACAAAGTTTGAATATCAAGAGATGCCATTTTTCAAACAACCACACAAAAAAAAAACATTAAAAAGCTGCTCTCCACACAGTTTCTCTTCCCCCCCGCCGGCAGTTTGGCTTTGTTTACCGAAGGAACTCTCTATGCGAATACTGCCCCAAGCCATTATTAAGTAGGCACTTTGAGCAACCTCCCTCACTGGGACACACCCTTTCTCTCAGAATTGATATGTCACCAAGCCACCGTGTCCCAAATAAGTCAAACTCTGCTGAGCCGAGGCCAGGAGCGAAGGTGAAAGGTGTCTCGGCGGAAGCGAGCGGTCCAGCTCTGCGACACAGAAACCACACAACCAGCGCATCGTCGCCCGAGGCCCGAGGAGTGACCACAGCACGTTCATCCACCGTCCAGCTCAAGACAGAGGAGCAACTCAGGAGCCAGGCAGAGCTGAGGGGAGACTACCACTGAATCCACTGATAAAGTAAGACAGAGTTAATAAGGAGGCTCAAAATATTTCTAATACTACCATATTGTGATAAGACTGCTACCACTCAGGTACTTAAACTGAAGGTGGTGTCAGTTTGGGGGAACAGTGAGGTGCTTTTTTTTCATGTAGGATAAGAATGTGGAGCTTTAAATCGTTCATGACTTGGATTGACTTTAACTCAAGCTGAAAGTGAGAACAGTCATGAACGATTCTGGCGCTTGTCATTTTTACAGTAATTTTATTGCATCATTGTTTGGGAAGTAGTTGTTGCCATTTTGTACGTTTTTTAATGTGGAGTTTTTATGGGCCCTAAAAACACCCCGCTGAGGTGTTTTAAAAAGAGAGACGGGCCTTGAAAGTGGGTTTTGGCTAAGACTGCTGTGCTGTGTTACACTGGTTCATGCTGTTTACTTACTTCATAAATATACATAGATTAAAATAAATAGATAATGAATATGTATAAATAAATAATATATAAATAAATAAGGTCAGAGCTGAGTGTCACACTGTGACCGTGAATATGACACCAATAAGAAGTATTTAAGTCCTTTTAATATTTTCATTCAGTTAAACATACACATATATTATTGTATGATGTAACATTATAACTATAACTAACTATATTTATTGATAATTACTCAATAATGTGTAAGATGCACTTTGATGCTAGAGCTAGGTTTTGTTTTAACTGCTGGTTTAATTTTAGATTGTCTTACATTTAATAAAATGATTACGTGTTTGTTTTTAAGGGTTATCATAGGTCACTATATATAAACAGGCAACATGTGTGGTAACTTTAGGGACTCACTATCTCTTACAGCCATTTCTTCAGCCACTATAGGTACAACCCCATTATCACTATTACTGTACTACTGTTATCAATGTATTAACATATTTCTGCTCCCTCTATTTCCTCCACAGTTTAAATGACTATACCTCCCTGCCAAAAATGTTACTACTACTCTTACCTCAAATATCACTTTTCCTACCAGAGCTCCGGCTGATAATGATTAAAATAATGAATGTGCTGTCCTTATAATGGGTATACTACTGAAAGCATCAACTGTTACTAAAAGTGATGTGTTTCAAACCGAGGCGCCAACTGTAATTACCTCTAATCAAAAGTTCTCATCATAAAACAGGCTTTTATTCTTCTTTTATTCTATTCTTTTATGATTATGATTATTTTTAATTGGATAAATGACACTGATCCCAGGAAAGACAGTAGGCCGAAAGGGTCAAGATGACTTGCTGCGTCAATGTTACGCATAAAGATTTGCTGAAAAGCCACAGAGCAGCCCGTAAAGGTGTGTTATCAGGCGCCCGTCCTTTTGTCAAAAGAACAGAGGAATGCAGGCCACGATGAATGACCACAGCTTTTCATGTCGACTAAATGCCTCTCATATCAGTCCGGCCGTTATCTAACGAGGTGTAGAACACAGCACTCAGTATAACTCTGCAAATGACAGACTGAGTGTGAGCGTGCCGCTTTCATTTTGGCCAGCGAAGGACACACAAGCAGACTTTTGTTCCGCATAGACAGCAAGTTTTTTTTTCTCTTTCTTTATTGTTTCTTTAACTGATGCAATACATTTAAACTGCTGGGGGCAAGTGAATGACAGTAGAGACAAGGACCGTGTGTCTAAACAGGCCTCGCTCACATAGTTGGGGAAGTGCTCCTCTATGTCCTCTTTGTTAACTTAGTGGTGAGCCTGACTTGGTAATCGTGCCATTAGAGAAAATTAATCACACTTCAGGAGATGATCAGACTCCTCGTTTCTCCTGCAGACGTACTTCAACAGTTTTATCAGTCGTCCGTTATTTATAGCTGCGTTTTGTTGCTTTTGAGAGCTGCCTTGTTTCTTATCACGCCATGTGCCATTGTTTTGGAGATGTTTTTTTGGACCTATGGCAGGTCACCTGATCAATCTTCTTGTTTTCTGCTATTTGCACAGCCACTTCACACTAAATGTTTACCAAGAGGTAGCTGGTGAACATGAGGCATGACGTGTTCAGTGTGAGCTCTTTACATCTGATTTAGTAGTAAAAACTGCTGAGCCTTTTTCTTTGTTTTGTTTCAGTCTTACTTTTTTTTTTGTCTTTTGTAATGCCACATTTTTTCTGTTTTGTTCAGAGCAGCAGTAGACACGCAAAACAGATTAAAAAGCATTATTTATGATGTGCATGATGTGACTGTGCATGTGCGTATTTTACTTTTATCACTTTGAATTGAAACAAGTGTATAATTTTGTCAAATGAAATACTGGCACACAGCACCACTCCCAGCCCAGTGAGCTGTTCTCTTACTCATAGCATGATGAATACGCTCCAGCTACTTATCCTTTATCCACATATTATATGTGTCCCACCCTTTAAGCTTGTATTCTATCAAGCTTTCTTTTGCAATTAATTTGTGATCTATCTAGATGACCTGATGTACTCAATATTTCCAAAAAGGCGCTGGGTGTTACACTGTGAGAGTAGTCAACAATGCGTACTTGTAGGAATGATAGTAAAACTGATAAATGCATTCATTTTTTAAAAAGTGGGAGTTTCAAACAAAGCTTCCTTGCTTTATTTGTATTTAAGTATCTAAAAGGTGGAGTAGATTTCTCTCTGATATTGTTGAATGATGTTGAAAATAATGGCAGATGAGGTCATATTTTGCACAAGGCAAACCTTGTTTGACCTGAATATTTCAGAACATACAGATCTATGAGAGAATCTGAAATCTTGGATTTCTTGATTCTGGATTAAAAATGAGATTTTAGTTATGATACAACACACTGAACAATGGCTTCAGTGAATTCAGCCATCACAAAGGCTCCAGTTAGCTGAGCTGAAATGACAGATTCAAAGTAAGTCCAGCTAAGTAAATACCACACAACAAATGTCATGTTTACTTTAGGATTCCTTCTGTTTAAATATTGGTCCGGTGTAAGTGACTTAGCATCAATGCAACTCTGTCTCACAAGTCAGTGTCTTTGTTGAAAATGTCACGTAGGGGTGTGAAGCAGTGGCACAGATGACAATAATTTATGGAAGTGATGTGCTGTCTTCTTCCAGCGTTAAACAAACCTGAGCATGGGGAGTCCGGGCTTTGAGCACACGGGCTACGCCGCCCACTCGCCTCTCTACGCCGGCCACCCCCACTCTGACACCAGGATGGCCTGGCTGGACCAGGCGGAGGACATCAAACCGGCCCGCAGCTTGTTTGGGCTGCCCGAGCTCAGCTGGCCGGGGGTCTACCTCCCCTGCTATGACAGACTGACCATGGAGGAGAACCCCTGGGTGCTGAGGATGACAGAGGCCCCAGCTCCTCCTGTTCCTCCCTCCAGGGCCGTGGAGCTGAGCCCGGTCAAGCCTGGCCAGGCCCAGGATCCCCCCTCTGAGATGGAGGGTCAGGCGGAGGAGCGCTGCCTGGAGCAGGTCCAGACCATGGTGGTGGGAGAAGTGCTGAAGGATGTCGACACGGCTTGCAAACTGCTCAACATCGCGCCAGGTAGGACAGAGAACATCAGGTTAATGTCATATTATTACCAAGGAGAGACATTTGAATAGAAAAATCCTCTAAGGAAAGTAATTGCGCACGTTGTAGTCTAATAGAACCGACCTTCAAATGCCACGTTTGTTTGCTCTCACGTCAACATCCACAGCGACACCACTGATACGTGGTGAGCATCCAAGGCCCTGCCCATCTTGTGCAAACTTTTCTGTTGACAGATGATCGTCTTCACTTCTTATGAATTAAGTCTTTATAATGACACTTAAAATCATGCCCTGTAAGCGTGATTATTTGCTTTTGTTACAGAATGTCTTTCACCTGACGCAGAGAGAAGATACACTTACACACCATAGTCATTATTTAAAAGAGTGAGCCATTTTAATGTGACATTATTCAAGCAGTAGATTGAAAATTTTCAGAGTGAAAGCAGCAGAGATCCTGATGATTTGTCCATGACAGAGATCCAACTCAAGAAACGCTGGATGCTAGGTTTCCCACAATGCAACTAACCAGTATATACTGGTAATGTAAAACAGGCATTACTTTCAAGTTGTGTAACTTCTGAGTCTAAAATTAGATCACTCAAACAAAGTCAGGTGATCCACAAAAGAAGAATCTTTTCCACATACATTTTTATTCTCCAAGCTGAGATAACCCTTGATGACATCCATGGAGGACATTACACAAATGATTTCACAGACTGAGTAGTTCTCCCGGTGACGAGCAAACTGACCTTTATGTGTAACATCAGACAAACGAGAACCCACAATGATCTGAGAGGTAGTGGGCGGTGGAGAATAATCATCAACAACAATATGAAAATTCAGTGTAAAGGCAGCTTCATCCATGCACATATCTGTTAGCAACCTCCTGAACTGTTGTTTGTATCAGTGAAATGGAAATATCTGTTTAGACTTGTCATCTTTTACAGTCTGATAGCACATTTGGCATCTCCTGTTTCTCTGTGTATGTGGTCTTTAGACCCCTTGGACTGGAGCTGCGTGCACGTTCAGAAGTGGCTGCTGTGGACCGAGCACCTGTACAAGCTGCCACAGGTCAGCACGATGTTTCACGGGCTGACCGGGAGGGATCTGTGCTCCATGAGCGAAGCAGACTTCAGACAGCGCTCCACGCAGTTTGGAGATACGCTGTACGCTCACCTGGACATCTGGAGATCTAGTAAGAACGAGGGGAACAGAAGGAAATTGGGAAAGGATTGTGCAAGCAAATGCAGCGTAGCCAAAAGCACATTTAAGCTGCGCCCTTAGAGATTGCATGTGCTGTAAACCACTGTAAAATTGTTTTTTTTTCTCCATTTGTTTCTTTAGCTGCAGCAATGAAGGGGCCTTGCCCGCCAGATGACAGCAAATCTGGTGAGTTCTACATGTATACTATACTGTACTATAGCACTGATGCGAAACGAGGTGAAGTGACACAAACATGACAGTGGGTTTCTGAAAATGTCTCCTGTGGCAGCAGCCGATCATGATTCCTGGTCAGATGTGATGTGCAACTACCCCAACCAGCCCATCCACCTGTGGCAGTTCCTCCGAGAGCTGCTCCTCAAGCCCCACAACTACAGCCGCTGCATCCGCTGGCTCAACAAAGAGAAAGGTGCGCTGTAATGGTGACTCTTTGTCACTGTGGGTCTCTCAGTGCAATAGGCCTTTTTCACTGAGGACATTTTGAAGTGTCTCTGTAGAAAAAGCACAAGTTTGATCAAGTTAATTTATCCGATGTGGAATTGATAAAGTTTATCTTGTGTTATCAGTCTGCTGAGGTGCATTTTGGGCTAACTCGGCAGTATATTTCTTTTTTCCAGTTTAAGAGAGCATTTTGCCGTCTCATGACTTCAGAAAAGACTTTTTTATTGAGAGCAATCTTAATGGACAACTGTTGTATTGGTCAATTACAACTTCTCGTATATGCCAAACCAAAATGATGTACATGATCAACATTGCACATGCTCATATCAGCATTTTAGTATTATAATATAATTATAATTATAATTATAATATCGCCTTGGCATTCTGATGTCAGCTGTCAGACTTCTATTGTTCACATCAGAATCCAGACTGAGTCAACTTTCCTGTCATTTTGTCTGAAGGGATTTTCAAAATAGAAGACTCTGCCCACGTGGCCAGGCTATGGGGCATCAGGAAGAACCGCCCGGCTATGAACTATGACAAACTGAGTCGCTCAATACGGCAGTACTACAAGAAAGGCATCATTCGAAAGCCGGATGTATCACGGAGACTGGTCTACCAGTTCGTCAACCCCGTATGAAGACACCGAGCCGGACCGAGGATATGCTGGACATACAGTAACAGTGAACTCAGAAGCTTGTTATATTTGACGTTTCTTTTTTAACGGAAAGACTGCCTACCCAACTATGCACTCCTGCCTATCATAGTATCACTCTACGTTATTATCCTTAAAACGGGGTTTTTAGTTTATTTGTCTATTTGTTGCCTTCAGCACTCTTATTTTAAATTAATTTTTCGGTGTAATGATGAAGTGACACATTTATTTGCTTTCTTGCCAAGAGTTAGATGAGAAGATTGATGCCACTCTAATGTCTGCAAGTTCAATATATAGCTGGAGTC